>JARHVA010007771.1:302500-611625 GCA_037957365.1 Torreya grandis
CTTGATGAATGGGCACGTGATCATTATGAGTGAAACCCATATGACTACATAAAAAGGATGGGATTGGGAACCTAATGCATTTCTAAGGAGGAACCTATGTTGCCTAACCTTGTAAAGGTGCTAGAGGACCTCAAAGTTATATGATAATTATAATTCAATGGATTATAAAGTAAAAATGGTGTTGGGGATGAAATTATGTTAGTCTCCACTTAGAACGAAATCTATTTCCACACATACAAGTTGAAATTTAGCTACATAAACAATGTCATTGAGTACGAGTTGCTAGTCAAGGGCCTCTAATTGGTCCAAAAAAAGGGATTAAAATATTAAAATAATTTATTGACATTGAACTTGTTGTGAACCAAGTCTGAGCATAGACCATTTCCAAGAATGACTTACTAAAAGCTTGAAAGCATAGGGTATGGGATATGATCAAAATTTTGGATGCCTTTAACATTTGTTCCACACTAGGAGCATATAATGTTGATGTTAATAGACTCATGACTATAGGTGTGCAGTATGATTTCCTATGTAGGGTAATGAAGGATCCTAAACAATTTGTGAGACTTGTATTCAGACCAACAATCCTAAAAAATGTGAACAATTATTAATTGTTTGAGAATGATGAATAAATCATCAACTTCTTATAGGATGAAGTAGAGTTTAGTGTTGATAAACAATTATAGCTTCAAGCCTAATATGAGGAGTAATTCAATAAAATAAGGGGGAATAAAATACCTAAGGGGTTGGTGACACTAGAAAACATTTTCAAATCTGATAATCAAATCAAAGGTGAAAGGTGAAGCATGACTATCTAAGAGGAGGTATTTAAACAAGTGACCATCTCTAATGGCAAGTTGTGAAAGGATGAAAGAATATGCTTCCCATCCAAAATTGAAAGGTTCATTTAATTGAATAAAAGGTATGATGATATATTTTCATGGAGCTATAAATACCTCAGGGGGTTTGATCCAGGCTTAACTCAACACACTATTGAGCTCGACCCTAGCATGAAGCTAGTCAGGTAGAGATAAAGGCCCATCAACCCCAAACTTGAGCCCTTAATGAGGAAAGAGGTCCCAAAAAATCATTGACTCTAACATAATATTTCCAATCAAACATTCCTCATGGGTGGCTAATTTGGTCCCAATACACAAGAAGAATAGATAAATATGGTTGTGCATAGAATTTAGGGACCTCAATAAAGCCTCCCTTAAAGACCACTACCCCCTCCCACTAATAGAAAAAATTATGAAAATAGTTGTAGGCATAATTTATTTTTTCATTGCTAGATGGTTATTTGGGTTATAACTAGGTTCTTATGCAAGAGTGTTATCACTACAAAATTAAATTCACAATTGAGTGGGGTCCCTTCACATATTAAAGGATGCCTTTTGGATTGAAAAATGTTGGGGAGACATTCTAAAAGGTCATGTATATGTAATTAAAGGGACTCATTAAAAAAATCATCTTGGTCTACCTCAATGATATAACTATCTTTTCTAAACATGTGGTGGATCACTTAGGCCATTTAGAGTGGATATTTGAAAGGTGTTGGGAGTTTAAAATCTATTTAAACCCAAACAAGTACATCTTCACTATCCATGAGGGTAATCTAATTAGGCACGTTATTTATAAATATGTACTTGTAATTGATACATAATGAGTCAAAGATATTACATCCCTCTCTCTCCCAAGTCACAAGAGGAGTCTCTAGAGCTTCTTGGGAAGGATAAATTTTGTCAGAAGATTTGTACCTAATTTTGCTACTCTAGCCAAGCCCCTCACAAAAATTATCAATAAAGGGGCCACAATAAATTGGACCCATGAAGGGAAAAGTGGCTTTGAGGCCATCAAAAAACACCATCACACATGATACCACTTCAATCAACCCAGATTATAGTAGTGATTTTACTCTTTATGCATTTTTTGGAGCTGAAGGCATCTTAATTATTCTTACATAGAAAGCCAATGATTAGACAGAGCATCCTATTACTTTTTTTAACTAGGTGCTCAAGGATTATGAGTTTCATTATAATTTTTTGGATAAGTATGCCCTTGAAGTAATAAGGGAACTCAAAAATGTTTAGACACATACTCTCCAATAACCGATCCAACTCATGGTTACCCAGGTAAGTATTAAATATTTTATACTCAGTAAGGACATTAGTAATAAATGGGTTGGCTGGATCATGAAGATGATGGAATATGATGTGGACATCCAAGCCACCAAGTTAGTACAAGGAAAATGGCTATGTGAATAGATGGAAGAAAGTGTGAGAAATGGGAACATCATAGTTCTTGTGTTGAGGAAAGATCAACTAGTAAACTAAGATACCCTTCCAAGCTAGACCAAAAATATGAGGACCTTTATTTAGAATGGTGCATATCCCCTTGTCCTAAGTAAATATCAATGAAAACACTTTGGGTTGTGGGCCATTTCTTATGTGCTTATTTATGGCATGATTTTATAAAAAAAATGAAGTCTTATTGAGGTTCATAAAGCAAGACCAGGTGAACAAAATTCTCTAAGAGTTCCATGATGGGATATTAGGAGGCCATTATTTAACCAAGAATCCACTATAAAAATCATGAAAGATGGATATTATTGGTTGAATCTATTCAAATATATAAACTCATGGGTGAAAAATTATAATAAATTCACCTTATTCATAGGGAAATAGAAGATGGAAACTTTACCATGACATGTGATACAAGCTAACCAACCTTTTTTCCAATGCGGCCTAGACTTCATTGGCATGATCAATCTACCATAAAGCATTTTGTATAAATAGATCCTCACAGCCATGGATTATTTTTCAAGCTAGACAAAGGTAGTGATGCTTAAGGAGGTTAATAAGGCATCAATTCTAGATTTATATGAGGGCATTATAATGAGATTTAGTTATTCAACCACTATTTTCTCTAATAATGCATTGCCTCTTCTTGGGACCAAGATCAAGGAGTGGGTCATTAAGCATAATATTCACCTAAGCACCTCCTTGAAATATTAATCTCAAGCTAATGGTTGGGTTGAGTCCACAAATAAAAATTTAATTCACATTATAAAAAGGACCATGGAGGAAAATTAGTGAGCCTAACACACAAATCTCAAGACAACCCGTTGGGATGATTAGATCATGCCTAAGAGAGTACTAGGAAATTCACCCTTCATGATAGTCTTTGGAAGGAGAAATAGGTTGCCTACATCCTTCAAGTTACCTTCATTGGAACTCACCCATCATTTAGAACTATTTGAGAGTGATCCCCTCACAGTGAGATTAGTCAAGCTAATGGAGCTCAAAGAAACTAGAATACAAGTTATGCACACTCTAGAGTTTTAGTAGGACCAAACGAAGAAGACTTTTGATAAAAATACCATTGATAAAATTTTCCAAGAGGGAGACCTAGTTCTTAAGTAGGACATAAACAAATTAAAATCTATAAATCATACTAAGTTTGATACTATATGGAGTGGCCCATTTACTATAATCAATTACAATTGAGCTAACACATTTCATCTCACAAAGATGAATGGAGAAGAGTTACCCATCCTAATCAATGGGATTCATCTCAAACACCACCTCCATTGATCATGTATACTTTATAATTAGTAGGTTAGATGTTTTAATATCCATATGTGCCTTGTGCACATTATTTTTAGGATAGTTTTTACTTATTCTAAGAAATCTCATGCAGTGTTATGCTTCTCTTAGATCTTCTTTCCTCTAAGCTCTATCCTTCATGAGTCTTTTCTTTTGTTATTATTATAAAATGGATCTCAACTTATTATAAGTCTAGATTAGTTCACAACTAGTTCAATCAAAATATAAATAATTAAGAGCTCAAAATTCCTCCATGCCTAATGGATTCCTTCAAGGCTATGTGATTCTTGATTAGTAGTCAAGTGGCCCAAATAGGTCACCAAAAATGTTAAACCTTTAGGTCACTTTAGCTACATAGAGCTCACTAAACACTATGCAAGAGGCATATATGATGTGCAATAGTAATTTATAGAAATGGGATTGATTATGGATGATTAATGTGATAGACTAAAGGCAATAGTCAACATTGATTTGCACCCCAACCAAACACTCATGTCACACTTATGTACCAAGTTGAGTTATGCACTCCATGAAAATAGTTCCTTATCCCATGAAAACTATATAATTATGAGTATGTGTAGGCTAACCTACGTATCATCCCCAAACTTCATGAAACAAAAGAGAAAAGAGGCATAGGATGTGAATTTAAATTACAAATACATACCTAGGATTCACTTTTCTTATGTGATCTTATTTATAAATCCTCTCATGCTCAAATGATGGAGTTATGTACTTGATCACATAAATTAGTACTTGATATCACATTATTCATAGGTTGCGACCCAAGTTGAATACTACCTTTTGTGTAGATTATTAAATATCCAAAATGAAAAATTAGACTTAAAGGATCAATAAAAAGGCTATGTACATGGAATCAAAACCTATACAGAGAAATGTTTTGAGTTGGAAAATTTCCATGCAAAAGTTAGAAAGTGAAGAACCAGCTAAACCATAGGAGTTATTGTAGGTAAGTGAATCCCCTAATGTAAGCACTTGATGCATAGCATGTGCAAGACTGAGCCAAGTTAAAGTGCATAGGGCACAGGGCATAGATTACCAAGGGCATAGGGCATAGATATACATCATGTGCAGAGGGTGACATGAAATAATTTAATATAAAACTTGCACAACTTTCACATCAGTAGGATAATTCAAGAAATCAATAAATTTTAGGTAGAGTATGGGGGTAGTTGGGTAGTTGAGTGATGGATGAGGTGGTTAGGATGGTTAAATATAGAATTAGTTTTCAAGGGTTAGAGTATGGCCACATACCTTGACAGGATCTAGGAAGCACAATTGATTACCATGTATAAGCAACTAAACGCAGAATTTAACCAGAAGTAATAAGTAACTAAAAATTTAGAAATAACACTGAATATGAGAGACAATACCCAATTGTATTAATACTCTTCCAAAAGGAAATACAACAAAGAAGATGCCACAATCTTCTTCTTTACACTCCTTTAGGGCTCCCACACCTCTAGGGCATAAACAATAAATCTCTTCAAGAGCTCACTCTCTCAACTACGGTCCCAACAATCAACTCAAACATAGAGTTGTTGTTCACCTCCACCAGCCAGTAACAATACTGCCAGTCCACTAGTCAGTAATAATACTGCCAGTCCACCAAGTACTCAAAAGTACTCCAAGTTTGAGTATACACACATACTCCAAGTACGCAACGTACTCCAAGTAGATCTCACCTAATATTGCTACCTGTTGTGTTGCTGACCTCCCTAATCTTACAAACATGTAAATCAACTTGGTTCTGCACACCTGTAAACCTAGATCTCGCACACACATACAACTACAGATCAATCGACCTTACTTACCACATGTAGATCTCCTTCTTGATCTTACACACCTGCAGACCAACCTGATCTTACATACCATGAAGAACCCTTGTCCTCCAAACCAACACCCCTATGGATCTTCTACCAGACCTTACATAACCTACAAATCTACCTGATCATACACACTTGGCACTATGGCACTAGGAGGAACACACCTTGCTCTCTTCACTCTGAAGGAGATAACCTTGATCTCTCAACTAGCACACTTTACAATACAACCCATGAGTCTATTATATAAATCCCATGCAAATAATAATTAGACATCCAATTACAATAATTAGATCCACAGCTCCAAGACTAAAATTAGCCTTTAACATGCAAACAACTGGTTCATTAACAAACTGTTCATGAACTAACAGTTCTGGAACCACACAGGCGACCAACATCGGTCCTTGTCTATGTGGAGGTGACCGATGTCAGCCGATACCTAACCGATGTCAATTACTCTTCTCACTATATATGATCAATGTCAGTTGATTAGACTGATGTCAGTTACTCTACAACTCAACAACCTCCTCCATGTCTACATCAATGAAGCTTTTAGCTCCACAAACTAAGAATCTCCCACTTGGAGATAAACAGGTGCACTGTACCTGTACCTGTACACCATCTAATTTGTTTCCTAGCTTGTATCCCTCTTCAAGCTCAATCTTGAAGACAAACCACCACACATCCTGTGGTGAAACTCTTGTCATCCAAGTAACCTACCACATCTGAAGTGCTTGACCTTGCATAACATGTTAACCTACTGTTAGTCCCTCTCAGATACTTGAGAACCCACTGAACTGCTTTCTAGTGCTTCCTTCCCAGATTGACTACAAACCTACTGATAACTCCCACTGGATGGGCAAATATCAAGGAGTACACATGTAATCAACCTCATCATGTGATTGGGGACCTTGTTTTATGAACTGTCCATCCATAGGTGTGTTACTTGGTTCTACATCTTACACTACCTTCACACAATCATCCTGTGACAACATCAACTTGTGATCTTTTGTGTCTCTAGGATTACTCATGCCAAAGAATTTTGTTGCTCCCAAATCCTTCATGGAAAACCACTAAACTATCCTTACCTTTAGCTTAGCAAAACCCTGTATGTATGAACTTGCAACAAACATACCATCCACGTACAGTAATAGGATAATGTCGTGACCATTATCCAACTTGGTAAGACAAACACAATGGTTACACTAACATTGACTAAAGCCTTGCTTTGTCATACACCTGTCAAAACCTATACCACTGTCCTACAGCTTCCTCAAGACCATATGATCTGGCCTTCTATCTCATGTGTCCATTCTCTCTATTCTTTAACCAAGGAATCCATTCATCTTTTAGTTCTTTCATAATGGCTGGCAACCCTACCAAATCTCCCATTTGGTTCTACATCCTAGGAATCAAATTCCTCATTCATGCCATGCTCCCACTGTTTCCTAGATCTTTCCTACTTTGTAGTGAGCAATGAGTATAAAGAAGAGAAATAATGAATTTGAGGCTTACTTACCCTTTTAGTCCTCCATATGGGCATTTGAGACTCCTTGACAGCTTGTTGTCCGCCCAAAATCCATTCCAGTGACGAACCTCAGTCACCACACAGTCTGCATCTGACTGACATCAGTTTCATGTGACTTTCCTGACTACCGACACCAATTATCTGATCGACGTCTGTGTCCACCTGTCACCGACATTAGTTCCCTAACTGACGTCAGTCTTACCCTTCCTGACACCACCGGCTCTGGTCTGCACATGACCAACATTGGCACCTGTCTGTTCAACGTTGGTTCCTCTTGACCAATACCAGAACCTATATTTTCCTATGAGTGATGACTTTTTACTCGTGAGCTCTCTTTGGATCAAAACCCTGTCCAAACTACTCTGCTCAGAGTTACTCAACCTTCTCCACTAATCTCTGTCTGTCATCTCCTCCATGAACACCAAGGCTTTCCAGTTCTTAAGTATGTCAAAGACATCTGACTTCCTCTTAAGAACATGCATCTCCTTCTTGCTCATGTGACCAAGCCTACAAGGCCACATATTCACAATAGAAGAAGAATCAGTAATAGAAGTAGGTAGATAAAGAGTACCTACTTTCTTACCACACACTAATTCAAGTGCATCAGCCGTGAGAGTTCCTGTGCATCTCTCATCACCCAACTTTCTTGAAGTAATTAGCCACATCTTCAGAAATGGGACCTGCATGACATCCTTCAACACCTGTGTGTTGTCCATCTACAATTTTAGCTTCACTTCCCCTTTGCCAAAAATTTGACAAGGCACACCAGCCCCTAAATAAATCTTTCCAAAGTCTCCAAAGACATTAACATGGAAAAATACTATATTTTGCACTGCATGGAAAGAGGCAACAAAATCTATAAAACAAGATTCTACTTTATCCAAGGAACATACCAGAGCATCTTGTGCAACAACACCTGCAACATCTGCTTCTACAATTCCTTCATGTTGATCTTGAACCAACCAACAATCTTTCTTTACCTTCTCTTTCTTTCCATAACACCGTAATTGACCATTTGTGCTTTTCAATTCCTCCATTCTTAGTGTACTTTCTTCTACCATTGTTATACTCCCACTCAATCAGAAACCCTTGAGAGTGACTTGTAATCAAACATAAACTTGTTCCCTACAACCTTAGCTCTGATACCAATTTGATAGGATCTAGGAAGCACAATTGATTACCATGTACAAGCAACTAAACACAAAATTTAACCAGAAGTAATAAGTAACTAGAAATTCAAAAATAACATAGAATATGAGAGACAATACCCAATTGTATTAATATTCTTCTAGAAGGAAATACAACAAAGAAGATGCCACAGTCTTCTTCCTTACACTCCTCTAGGGCTCCCACACCTCTAGGGCATAACTAGTAAATCTATTCAAGAGCTCACTCTCTCAACTATGGTCCCAATAATCAACTCAAACACAGAGTTGTTGTTCACCTCCACTAGCCAGTAACAATACTACCAGTCCACCAGTCAGTAACAATACTGCCAGTCCACCAAGTACTCAAAATTACTCCAAGTCTGAGTATACACACATACTCCAGGTATGCAATGTACTCCAAGTAGATCTCACCTGATCTTACTACTTGTTGTGTTGCTGACCTCCCTGATCTTGCACACCTATAAATCAACCTAGTTCTACACACATGTAAACCTAGATCTCACACACACATACACCTGCAGATCAATTGACCTTACCACATGTAGATCTCCTTCCTGATCTTGCACACTTGCAGACCAACCTTATCTTACATACCATGAAGAACCCTTGTCCTCCAAACCAACACCCCTATGGATCTTCTACCAGACCTTGCACAACCTATAGATCTACCTGATCACACACACTTGGCACTATGGCACTAGGAAGAACACACCTTGCTCTCTTCACTCTGAAGGAGCTAACCTTGCTCTCTCAACTAGCACACTTTACAATATAGCCCATGAGTCTATTATATAGATCCCATGCAAACAATAATTAGACATCCAATTACAATAATTAGATCCACAACTCCAAGACTAAAATTAGCCTTTAACATGCAAATAATTGGTTCATTAACAAATTTTTTGTGAATGAATAGTTTTGGAACCACACAGGTGACCGACGTCGGTCCCTATTTGTCTGGAGGTGACTGACATCGGCTGATACTTGACCGATGTCAGTTGCTCTTATCACTGTATATGACTGACATCGGTTGCTCTGCAACTCAGCAACCTCTCAACAACCTCCTCCATGTCTGCATCAGTGAAGCTTTTAGCTCCACAACCTAACATGCCTCCTTTGAAAACTTAAATGCCTTCTACTTTCACATGCTACAAGGATTGACAAATATTCTTATAACTACTTCTAGATTCATATTGTCAGCCTAAATTTAATGATCATGGTATGTAATTACTATTGCATGGTGATTTGGTATTCTTAATAAATGTAGAACCTTGAGTGACACCTTTGAATTCAAATCTCCTATCATCATCTAGGTGAGTATTTATTATACAAAGGATTGTTAGCTCTATAAAATCATAGATTTTATGCATCAAAATTTTTAGACATCCTTACACTACTTAAATTTGCCAAATAATTATATTAGATGAATAGTGTACTTTAATGAGAATTGAGTTCACCTCCATTTATTTTAATTGCATTCTATGTGTGATTTATGTTGTTGATCCTTGTCTATGGGTAATTTTCTCCCCTCTCATTATTGTCCATTCCTATCACCTCTGTGCAGAATGGGGAACTCACTTGTAATTTGTATTCTATGTGTACTTGGGTCTACGTAGGATATGAATATGGATAATCTCATCTCTCTCATCACTGTGTTATGTTCCCATGCCTCAATATAAAATACATGTGAATTTAGAGTACCTGTGGTGGAGTCTGTGTGATATTGTCTCATCCTTAGTAATTTTTAGTGTGTTCATTAAGGTAGTAGAGGTGTTCCCTCTATTCTTGGTGTATCATATTGTCTTTTTCAAAAAAATATTACCTTATCCCTCTCTTTTCCCCTTATCAATTTTAGGTTTAAAACTAGTTGTAGATTTCATTATCTCTTTGTAGGTCTATGCATTGGTCCTAAACCATGTGAATTTAAAATAGAAGGAAGTTGGCCTACTTCGGAGGTTCGTCCCATCGAGTGTAAGATTCCATCACCTCAAGGGATGATACCATTATTATAGTGACACAATGAATATCTTTATGACATTTAAGATCCCTTTTTAACCATCGGTGTACATTTTGAGTGATAACATAACAACCTTAAAGTAGTAAAAATATAAAAAATATATATATTTAGAAAGAGGAAAGTGTAGTCGATGTTGTAGTAATATTTTCAAGAAAAAGTTTGATAAAATGTATAGTGTTTAGCATGGATGAAGTTGTATTTTGTTTTTTTATTCAAAAACACACATTCATTTGTGTGTTTTTAGGTCAATGCCTCATGTTATGGAATCCAATACATTATTGAGCCTTCAGGGCTGTGTTTCAAAATTCAAAAATAATAACCATATACATGGAATTACTGTGTAGGCAAAACTACCATGCATGTGGAATATTGTACTATTATCTATTAAAACTACATATAAGATTTGTGTCTTTAAAACTATGTACATGGTAATTCTATTATAAAAGTGCATACATGAAATAGTTTACTATTACATTGGAATCCATAGTATATAAATAAAATAAAAATGTAAGTTTATATTTAGAAAGGGACATATAGTTTCTACATATAAACTTATAATTTGAGTTATATTTTATTTATATACTTTTAGGATGTTTGAGAGTGGTTTTAGACCTCTAAGATATATAATGCAAATTCTATGTTTTGGAGGATCCTATCATATTTCAGACTTAGTCTGATTGCAAGGTTTCAGTGTTTTAGACTAAGCCATATTTAAAGATTTCAAGGAGACATCATAGGAGGTATGAATGATTCATTAAGGGATGTAGGTATGATATAATATTATGAGAACATCTCTCACAAAGTGCCATAAGTCAATCCCACCCCATTCCCTTTTCACCCATTAAGGCATACACTCTGGGAGAACTGTTGATGAGGCCACCAATTACTTACTTTTATAGCCTCATCCATGCTTAGTCTATTTATTTTTTCATGTAAATCACATAACTATCTATCACTAATGCAAATGAATGAATGAAGTTATGATATTGTATGTACATATATATATATATATATATATATATATATATATATATATATATGTTATGAATTATTAATGATTTTTCCTTGATTGAATTATATTGGTGTGACTTTATCTAACAAGCATTTTAAGGGTCATGAAAGGCTATAAAATATTTATAAGCCATAGCTACTACAGGCTACCCATATAAACTATAGGCTTCACTTACAAGTTTCCTATAGCCACTACATAATGCCTACAACAACTGTAGGCTTCACCTATAATTTGTTCATAGCCATTGCAGGGTGCCTATAACAATTGTAGGCTTCACCTACAAGTTTCTTGTAACCACTAAACAATTCCTATAGAAACTATAGGCTTCACCTACAGGTTTCTTATAGCCACTATAGAATGCCCATAACAACTGTAAGCTTCACCTATAGGTTGTATGTAGCCAATATGTAAAATAGAGCTATTATTCAGGAGATCTCAAAGACACATCCAATTATCTTGGGAACCAAATATATGATTGGAAAGAATCATAGTTATTGTATGGATTCTCTACATGCAAGTAAATATTGGATGTGCTACCAAAAATGGGAAAGACAAGGATAATGAAAAAAGATAAAAGGAAATAAAATATCAAAATAATATGCCTTGTATTTAACCTAGTCAAACCTAAAACAAGTAACTCTAGTTACTAACCACTTGAAGGTTGACTTGGGTAGTTTCTAAGTATTTTTTGTTTTTTCTTAGTTTGGTGATTTTGGTTAAGATTCAATAAATTACCTTCTATATTTAAAGGTAGAACCTAGATCAAAGTAGGAGTTAGTTAATTTGAATAGATAATAGCAAAAGTATTGGAATTGCAGTATTTTCACTCTGAATATTATAACTTCCTATAGAAATATTTAATTGATATAGAATTGAGTAATGAGGAGATTGATTTTGTGAAGAGTTTGTGAATTATCTTAGAGAAAGATTAGAACTCAGTTTTGAATGAGGAAAGGCCCTCACAAAAAGAGTTGTAGTGAATATCCTAACTCTCTTTAGCTTTAAGTGTGTTATGTAAGTTGATTTTAATTAGTTTGCTTATATAAGTGTGATGTATGTATGACTCATAAGTGTGAAGTAATTTTGTAGTTTTGTCATAGTAGTTTCATAGTATATCTATTTGGTAAATTCTACATAAATTCATTGTATTGCAACTGAAAAAGTAGGATGATTTTTGAATCAATAATGCATATATAGTGTTGACATCCTTGAAAAATTTACGTACCCTAGGTTGATAATTAATGTTAATCAAAATTAAGAATCTAGTATTCATTATGTAATTATTCTACACAACATTTTGGAGTCATTATTGGGGAGGGTATCAATTAGTGTTTCTAAAATCAATCATTAAAAAAATTGGTTAATTCACTATTCTACCTAGCCAGGCAAGTTGAGTGAGGACACTACGGTGTCTTATTCTAGATGTCTAAGTTCTAGAACATATAGTTCCAATCGAGCAAGTTGAGTGAGGGCACTACAGTGTCTTATGCTAGATGTCTAATTTTATAGAAGTAAAAAATGCATAAGTTACTTAATTCATGTTTCTATAATTTATTTTGTGCAAAAGTGATTTATTTTTGGTAAAATATGCTTTTAATTTTCCTACTTTCTAGAATAATTTTCCTACTTTCAGTAGATAATTTTTACTACTTTATAGAAGTAGAATTTCAATTCCTGATTATTTTGATTTTTTGACTCCTTTATTTATACATTATTTTTAGTCTAAAACAACCCCCTAGAACATGTGAAAATGAAAAAAAAAACTAACCCTATGTAGGAAGGGACATGAAAACTAAAGGAGTGGTATAACATTTATGCAAAGAGAAATAGATTCTCGAGGGAGATTCCTACAAAACAAGCCACAAGTTACTACTGGAAAATAACCACAAATACCTACAACTAATAATCATGTTGAAGAATATACCATAATCTGAAAGGCTCTTAAAGAAGAGAACACTACAAATTGAAGGAGGTAGCTTGCAGAAGAAGCATTCTTGGCTCTGAGAAAGGAAATAGAATTAGAGAAAGTATTAGCTGAGCTAGTAAGAAGAAATAAAGGAGAGGAACTACATGAACTAGACAATCTAGAGAATAACATATTTACAATATTTTAATAAGGCTTTCTTGATCAAATCAAAGGAAGCTTAGGTGAATCTTTAGACCCTTCATCTAGTAAAAATATTGAGGATCAATAGATAAACATTTATTATCATGATGACCAAGGGATTGACACAATATTTGAGGATGAGATCTTGAGTAGCTTTGGTATCCATATCACAAGAAGAGCCATCATAAGCAGAGAAGGAGACTTTGTGGATGACAATGGGACTCTAGACACAGTTACTTTTGAATTTATTATTCTAGATGCAATAGGCATAATACAAATGAAAAACATTCCACCCTCAGCCTTGACCAATTTCAAACGTACATTATTAGAAGACCCAAACACATTCTTGTTCAAATTTGATATCCTCTATAGAAGCTATGACTACAGTTAGGATGTACAAAAATTTAAATTTTTTCCAGCTACTCTCAAAGACTCAACACTTCACTGTTTTATGGAACTAGGTAGTAATTTGGTCTGCACTTGGGAGGACATGAAAAATAATTTTTTGGCCAAGTATCAAGAATATGGAAGAGGAAGAAGTTATAGAATAAATGACATCTTCAAGATGACTCAAGAGGGGGATGAATCCTTGGAGGACTATGTTGAATGGTTCATATTCAGTTTACAAAAATTCAATCAAAGTGCACTTGGAGAAGAACCTTTAAAACTCATCTTCATGAAAGGAGTCGGAGAAGATTGTCTGGAAGCCTTGTACCTAATGAGTGGAGGGGATATTTTTCACCTTCCATTCTCAAATATCAAAGATCTGAAAAAAAATAATTCTATATTTTCCATAAACAAAGTCAAGGGAAATAAGCTCTCATTGGTAGCTATAAATGGCCTATCGAAAACTAAGGTTAGTAACCTATTACAAGACATGAAATAAGATATCATTAGCCATTTGTCCACCTAAATAGATAGTCTACACTTAAATAAAAAAACAAGTAGCTTTGGATCAAGCCTTGACTATTTATTGTCCAAATATAAGAAGAAAAAATCTGATTGTAGATGCCATGAAGTTTGGGCTAAAGTAGCTCACATCACAAAGGAGGCCATGGGTTCAACAAGCACCTTATCAAAGTATGGGACAATATACAACTTTTTCAATTTCTACCTCCTTTAATTCATAATTTACAAATGCTACTCCCAATTGGACTAGTCCTTGGATGAAAATTCCACCTCTTAATTCTAGCTGGAAGCAACCTCAAGCAAACTACTGCACCACCTTTCGGTAGCCTCCACAAAATGTATCCCCATCTTGGATGCAAGCTTGGTAACCACCCCAAGGCCCACCCTTCACAAACTAGTGTCAACATCCCTAGAGACTTAACCAACCATGGGGATGCTCTCTAGGAGGATTCTATCCACAATAGCAACAATAACCTATTTCTCTTATGCTAAATACACAAGATAAACCTAAGCCTAACCATCTACCTACCCAACCCATATAGAATCTTGTAAATAAACCAATGTAATCTACATTTAATATTGTGCTTGTTTAGTAATTGACATACATGGAGAACATAAATGAAGTTCACCTCCATTTAGGGAATGTTTTACCACCCCTAACACCACCCATAATAAGGGAGTTAGATGATGAAACCCTAGAATAACATGCCAACCCACCTCCATCACCTCAAAAACTCTCTAAACCAACAAATAAAGTATTTGATGAAATGGCCCCCTATTTACAAAATGTCTCAGCCTTCATTGTCCTATAATTGAACTTGAGTTAATTTCATGGGATAGATTAAGAATATTTGTGTCAAAATTCCTCTATTCTAGGCCATCAAGGATGTACTCATATATTCCAAAGTTGTTAGAGACCTCTATCTATGAAAACTAGGAAGGAAGAAAAAAGATCCTAATACTATGCATGTGATTGGTCAGTTAGTAGACATCATGTTGGGGAATACCCTACCAAAGAAATATTCAAATCCAAGATGCCCAATAGTAATAGTCTAAATCCATGACCAGTAGCTGTCTAACACATTTATAGACCTAGGGACTATAATAAATGTAATGACCACAAAAATTATGCACAAATTATAGCTAAATAATATTCATCCCAAATCTACAATGTTGTAAATGGCTGAAAGATCTATAGTCAGACTAGAAGGAATCATTAAGGATCTTATCATCACTATATATTCTTAGGAGTGTCCTACAAATTTCATTATGCTATAACCTAAGTCTAATTTGGGTGGATATCCTCTTATCTTAGGATGACCTTGGCTTTCCATAGCTAAAACCTTCATCAATTGTATATTAGGTAACATGATGATCTCCAATGGTAACCACACTAAGAAGTTGGTCATTTATCCCCCAGTATAACTAGTTTTTACACCTAAACATTCATTATGGACTGAAGAAGATGAGGTAGAGTAGCCTTCCCTTATTCTTGTATTTACCATAGACCATGCATACATATTATTTGATCAGGAGGAAGATACCATTCTCTCTAATGTTCTTCAGCATAATTACCGAACTCCTACAAATCTCAACCACTTACAATGTGTTGAGTGCCCATTTTCTAGCTTTTGGTGGGAATTGGATGATTTTGATGCATCTGTATAGAAAATATTCTACTAGGTGCTGCCTCATAGCTACAACCAAACCAGATCCATTAATATTATGGAAATAATGAAATCAATCTCACATCAAATTGAAATCTCTCTAGAAAAAATATTGCTTATTAATAACAAGTTGGAGTTAAATGAGGAAAAGCACCTAGTCAGAATGTTGCATGCAAACCAACATGCTTTTGCATGGGATTATGAGGATGTGCAAGGAATCAACCCACAATCATGCACACGTCATATCTACATCAAAAAAGATGCCAACCAATTAGACAACCATAATGTAAGATGAATTTAGCTCTTTGAGAAATAGTCAAAATGGAATTACAAAAACTCTTAATTGCTTGATTTATATATCCCATCTTGAATAGTGAATGATTTTTACCATTGGTAATTATACAAAATAAAAATGGAGAATGGTGTGTATGTGTAGATTATAGGAAACTCAACATAACAACTAGAAATAATCACTTTCATCTACCCTTCATTGATCAAGTGTTGGACACACTAGCCAAAAAGAAATATTTTACCTTTTTGAATGGCTTCAATGATTACAACAAGAACATAATTTCTCATGAGGATCAAGAAAAGAACACCTTTACTTTTTTTAGGGGTACTTGAGATTATGTTGTATTATACTTTGGGTTTTTTAATGATCCTACAACATTCTAGAGGGTTGTCTTGAGTATCCTTGCTGATATGGCTAATGAATGTGTAGAAATCTATATGGATGACTTCACTGTCTATGAAGAAACATTTGATGAATGCCTCAAAAACTTAGAAAAAGTGTTGTAATGTTTTCAAGAGTACCATTTGTCTCTCATCCACAAGAAATGCTACATACTTGTGATAGAAGGTATTATCATAGGCCACCATGTATCGATTGAAATAATTAATGTTGACCCTGTAAAAAATAACATCATCAAAAACCTACCTATTCCTAAAAAATAGAAGATGTTAGGAGTTTTTTAGGACATGCTAGTTACTATAGGAGATTCATCAACAATTTTAGTAAAGTAGCAGCACCATTGCTCACCCTTCTGACTAAATATGCTAAATTTCTTTGGACTCATGCTTGTGATACAACCTTCAAAGAATTGAAGAAATTATTTACCACCACCCCTATTATATGTGGTCCTGATTCAAAGATTCCCTTCCACATTCATAGAGATGGTTCAGATACTACCTTTAGAGTTATGCTTGGCCAAAAATATAAATCACTCAATTATGTCATCTATTTTGTAAGCAAAAACCTACAAGCAATATAATTAAATTACACAATTACTAAAAAAGAGTTCTTGGTAGTAGTTTATGCTATCAACAATCTCTATCACTACATCATAGGATATTAGGTCTTTGTTCATACATACCATGAAACCATTTGGTACCTTATGAATAAACTAGTTGTTCCATCCATAGTGACAATATAATTGCTCTTATTATAAGAATATGATATCACCATTGTAGATAAACTTGGTGAGGACAATGTGGTGGCTGAATTTTTATCACACTTGCAAACCCTTGAAGAAGATACCATTGTGGATGACTCATTTTTAGATGATCACCTATTCTCTCTCACCCTTACCATACCCTGGTATGATGATATTGCTAAGTACCTTGTAATAGGGTTACTTCCACAATATTTCCTTCCCAAACAAAGGCAAGCATTGATTCATAAAAGTGCTAGATATTCATGGTTATCTAGATTCATTTTCTATACTGGGCTTGACTTTATCATTAGAAGATGTCTTAGAGAAAATGAATTTATAGATATCCTCAAAGCTTACCATGATGAACCCTTTGGAGGACACTTTTTAGCCAAGCATACAGTAGTCAAAATTTTGAATATAGGATACTATTGGCCCTCACTCCATAAAGATGCAATCAGGTATACTACTTATTGTGATAGATGTCAACATATGGGGAGACCCACATGTTATGATGAAATGCCTTTGCAACCTCAAATGGTGCTTGAACCATTTGAAGAGTGGGGCCTAGAATTTGTAATAACTTTTGATTCAAATTACAATAATAAAGATTACATCCTTGTATGTACTTACTATGTTACTAAATGGGTGGAAGTAAAGACTATTAGACATGTTAGGGATGAGAAGGTGGAAAATTTCCTCTATGAAGAAATATTTACTAGATAAGGTGTGCTACATGAAATAGTCACTGATCAGGGACCCCAATTTATCATTAATTTAATTACTACCTTAGTCCAACAATACAAGATTAAGTATAAAAAATAAACTCCATATCATCTACAATCTAATGGATAAGTGAAAGTCACCAATAGGGAGTTATAAAATATTTTGACAAAGATTGTTAGTATGTCTCATAAGGATTGGGAGGCTAGTCTTCTTGAAGCTATGTAGGCCTACCAAATCACATGGAAGATCACTACAGGATTCACTCCATATGAGTTGGTCTATGGAAATAAATCTATCTTGCCAATAGAATTTAAGCAAAAGACCTTATAGGAAAAACTATAACTTGGGATGGATATATCTAAAGCATGGAAGGAAAGGCTCCTATAGTTGAATGATTTAGATGAATATAAACAATAAACATTATAAAACATAGATCTTGTATAGTAGTAGTAGATTGGATGTCATGAAAGGTACATAAAACTAGGTAATTCCATATAAGATATTGGGCCCTTATTTTTTACTCTAAATACAAGAACCACAAGGGTAAACTCCAAATCAGATGGCTTGATCCTTTTGAGATTGAGCATGTTTTTGACAATAAAGTAGTATAACTCCAAACCATTGATCTAGTGAGATTCTATCTACTGGTCAATAGCCATAGACTCAATTTGTATAAAAATCCACTTAGTAAGAATTTATCAATCACATAGGCCAATAGTTATAAGATAGATATAATGACATCATGGATAGGTGTGTTACCTCACCAAATAATAAGAGAACTATTCCACACTCAAATGAATAAAGAGAGGAGAACATCCTTGCCCTCCTCTAGTATGATTAATGACACCTTCACCTAGTCCTAAATAAGTGACCTTTCTAGGTGACTTAGCCAAGACCCTGAATAAACATTCTACTGCAAGCAATAGTTAGAGTTAAAAAAAACCATACAATGAAAGCCCATTTTTAGGTGTTGTTGGAAGCTTGTTGGTAGAAAAATGGCCTACTAAATACCTAGATCTATAAAAAGGAATTAAGTATAAAACCAACTTATTGGCTATTTAGGGGTAAAAATAAAAATAAATGAAACAGGGAAAGTGAAAAAGGAATCAGAGAGAGGTCAATCCCTCAAATCCCAACTATTCATGTCAACACAAGTTTTCTCCAGTTGCTACGAACATTTCTATAGCTACTACAAACACTTTTTACATAGTTTGACATCACCTTATATCTTACTACAAGAAATTTTGTAGGTGCTACAAGTACCCTCTCATACCTATTCTCACCTTTCTATAGAGAATGCAAGATATATCCTCCTCCAACTCTCACCGATGGCTTGGCTATTGGATTTTTGGCTTTACACGAAAGTCATTAGATAACCTCATGGAAGAATGAAGTATTGGGGTATAAAATGTCATATTTATTTCTTAAAACTACCCCTGAATACCAAGATATAGAGCCATAATAAAGCATATAACTTTCTTTTCCATGTAGAAGTATTGTAGACTAGAATTTATGCCTATAAGGACACCCATGATTTATTTTTAGTTTCTAGCCATTTTATGAATATCATTTCACTGTGTTGACCACTGAGATCTTAGATTTATTTGGAACATAGGTTTTATGTTTGAATACCCTCTTAATTACTACATCCAAGCCCACCAAGCAAAAAACCTCTAGGGCATAAGTAGCATCCAGACACTTATCAACCAATTTATGTAGATGAAGGCTAATAGGTAGTAATGCCCTCATCTACATGCTTAAGATCTTCCATCCTATCACTTAGATCAATAAAATTTTCCATTTTCACCTTATGGTATGAAATCAATCATTTATAATCTAAGTCTTAGCCCCTTGTTTTATGTAGACTATCTTACATCACATGTATGTGAGCTACGAGCATCATCAACAACTAACCACCATTGATATCCCAATCACTTCACAAAGGGTCCACTTCACTCCAATTCCAATTACCAGCCCAATAATTATGTATCTTAATCCTTCACATGCAAATATTTTCATGCTAATACATGTGCGACTCTCTAGGCATCACATCAAGAACATTGTTATCAAAAGGTACACCATATCTTTCATCATTGAAATTGTCTTCATTATTATAATATATCATGTATGGTATTAATAAATCATATTCAGTTATGACTTTAGTCATTCATTCAAAAGTCTATCACATCACCTCTAAACCCATACTTTTATTCCTCATGATGACCAATCTTATCTCATGCTTCCTACTCATTCCATGTCATTTGAGGACATGTGACAACTCAATTGGGGGGAGAATGCTATGAGTTAAAACCTCATGTGCTATGAGAACTCTTGAGATGACATAATTTTCAACCTGTAACCTCCCATCTACCATTATTGATCCAGACCCTACAACTGGTAACTTTACATCTATCATTCATGAACCAAACCCTAAAACCTACAAACCCCACATTTTCCATTATAAAATATACCCTTGATTTGATGTAGGTAGATTTACATATGTCAAAATAGTGTGTAACTAACTATTGGTTGAAGGGAATGACACAAAAGTTAAAATAGGAGGGTCAGTCATGTGGAGAGAACTTGTAGACCACATGCACTTATAGGGAGACCAAGCTAGTTGGGATGTCTTCCACATAGCTAGTTAGACCACCTATTTTGAATGGTTTCAATATTTTTAAGAGCCTCTTGCCAAGGAATTTATAATTTATTTTTATGGAAATCAAGACATTGTATGTGGCACTATATTTCCAATTACTGAGACCTTGGTGAGCCAAGTAACTGGGCTACCAAGCATGGGGGAAAATTAGAGGGATAGACCCAATGGCAAAGAATCCAAGAAGTAGTATTTCTAGGTAAATGAAAGATTGGTATTAAATAAGGAAGGTGTGGAAAAACTTAGCCTACCTATAGAATGGAGAGAAATAACATCATATATTATCAGGTACATGACCTATGAGGGCATGTATTCTCTCATTTACACTCTCCAGTTAATTTTTTAAAATTATTTAAGGTATAATAGAGTCATTAATGTTGCAAATTTCTTATGTAATATTTTGAAAAGAATGTCCAAATAATATTAGAAGGGTATTGAAACAACCCTATCTCACCACTA
The DNA here is from genome assembly GCA_037957365.1 of Torreya grandis. Classification (NCBI taxonomy): domain Eukaryota; kingdom Viridiplantae; phylum Streptophyta; class Pinopsida; order Cupressales; family Taxaceae; genus Torreya; species Torreya grandis. The sequence continues at coordinate 323,627 of JARHVA010007771.1, forward strand.
CCTAATATGGCTCATAATTAAACAAGGAGTAGCTTTTGTTAGACCTGGCCTCACTTGGGAGCAATTTTTGGCCCTAGAAAATATTGTAACCCAACAAGAATAAGGTAATGATGAGAGGGAATCCCCTGAGGGGTAGCCCCAACAAAAAACTTAATAATATGTTGAGGGCACTAGTACTACTAGTCATCTTGTAGCCACTAAAGGTCCATCTGAGACTGTTATGGGAAAGAAGAAGAGGAGAAGACTGGTATTATTTCCTTCTAATACAAAGGAGGAAATCCCACAATAAAATGTCCCTTATCTCATTATTTCCTCACCTCAGATTGACTCCTCCACACTATCTCCTACTTGACAAGAAAAATTTCCCCTATCAACTAATGCACAATAAAAACAAACTCCATCAATCACCCCTCCTGCAAGGAAAATTAAACCAAGGGGTAAAAACCCATGGTGTCAAAAATAAGGATACATCCTCTTAGGATATATCAAAGGATGAATAAACAAAATACCACTAAAACCTCCTTAACCATAGCTATCATTGATGATGAAGAACCAAGGAAAGATCCTAGGCTTAATAAAACCCCTGATGAATTTGAAATAGATGAATGGTCTAATGATGAAGGATCTACTAAGGTAGAAGAAGAATAAGAATGGTCACCTCTCCCATATATATTCACTGAGGAGTACATTCATCTCCTCAAAAACATTGGATACACAGAGGAGAAATTAAGAGAGGCAAAGCAACATGCAAGAGAAGAAGAATTGGTTGAAGAAGAAGTTATGGAAAAAGGAAAAGAACAAGAAATTTTTTCTCATGATCAAGATTTTTAAACATTGGAATAAGATATGGAGGAAATATATAGACTTAGAAATGAGATAATAGAATAGAAAGAAAAATGAGGCATTGAAACTATTTTGGGAGTAACAGAGTTTGTAGGACCCTCTAAGGACAAACAGAAGTTAGTGGAGGAACCTATAACTACATTCATGGAGAAACTTATAACATCCTCATTCACCTTGGCCATAGAATCCCCTGTAGTAGAGTATGTTCTAGCTTTGGTACCCTTCTATCATGGATTTCTTCCTCCATTTCCCACTACACCAACACCTACTATAGAATTCATTGATGTGGAGTTTTTAGCTGCCATACCTATAGAAACTGATGACCTCCTACATTTTATTTAGGAATAATTCAGTGATAATGAATCTCACTACAAGAAGTTAGTCCAAAGATTTCAAGTGTATGTTTAATCTAGAGAACAGGAAGTGGACTTAGAAGAAAAAGTGGAAATAACTGAAGCCAAGGTCAAGTATCTAAAAAAAAGATTAACAAAATGCATGAAATAATTGAAATGATAATGGATTATAAACCACCTTCTACGGTGTATACTATGTACTTGGAAGAGAAATGGCTTAAATTCAAGTATGACAGGATTTATAATGATAAATATTATGTGGTTTATGATCCAATATCTTTCTTTGAAGAATATAGACATGTTGTTCCTAACCTCCAAACTCAGCTAAGTGAGTTCTACATCGACCAATATGATGTACCTACTGATACAAAATGAAATTCAAACATCTATTTGGGGGATGTCTTGCTAAATGTATTCTCTTCATATGTCCTTAATGAAACATGAAGAAGAAAACAAATGGAATGATATCAAGAAAAGAAGAAAGAAGCCACCTTGATGATTGGGGGTGAATCTAAAGATTTAGATGCTATAGTGGAAGAATGGATCTCTTTTATGAACATAGACACTCCACAAAAATGGGTTGTTAATAAGCAGGTAAAAGTCCAGAACCACTATTTAAGTCTTATAGAAGGAGATGGAAAGCAAATTTTTGTTGCTTGATCTCACAGATGGGAAAAAATCCTATATTCCTTGAAAATAAAGGAACTGTACTCCCCTCAAAACCTTAATGAGGCCATCCATAGATTATACTTGTATATTGAACTTGTCAAGAAGTGGAGAATATAATGGTTGAGATTGATGTTTCAACCCCCTCTATTTTGGTTCATAATTTGTAATTGGGAAGGAAATTTTCTAGCTAATAGAGAGGTAGAGAAGAAAATATGGGAACACATTGAGAATGCTAAATGTTTTTACATCTTGGGAGGATCAGGTTGTCCTAAACCCCTAAAATTTAGAAAATTTTGTAGTTTTATAATGCAACCAAGGCTTTCTTGAGGTCGAGCAAGAGGCTAAGTAGGGGGAGTGATGAGGCCACCAATTTATTACTTTTATAGCCTCATACATGCTTAGTCTATGTCTTTTTCAATGTAAATCCCATAACTATTTGTCACTAATGCAAATGAATGAATGAAGTTATGATTTTGTATGTACATTGATATGTATATGTTATGTTATGAGTTATTGATGTTTTTTCATTGATTGAATTATGTTGGTTTGACTTTATCTAACAAGAATTTTAAGGCTCATGAAAGGATATATATTATTGATAAGCCATAGCTACTACAAGCTACCCATAACAACTATAGGATTTACCTATAGGTTTCCCATAGCCATTACAGAGTGCCTGCAATAACTATAGGCTTCACCTACATGTTAATCGTAGCCACTATAGAGTGCTTGTAATAACTGTAGGCTTCACCTAAAAGTTTCTCATAGCCACTACAGAGTTCCTATAGTAACTATAGTCTTTACCTAAAGTTTTCCCATAGCCACTACAAAATGCATGTAACAACTATAGGCTTCACCTACAGGTTGCTCATAGCCACTATGAAAAATAGAGCTATTGTTGAGGAGATCTCAAATACACATCTAGTTAACTTGGGAACCAAATGGATGATTGCAAAGAATCATAGTTATTTTATAGATTCCTTACATGCAAGGAAATATTGGATGTGTTGCCAAAGATGGGAAAGATAAGGATAATTAAAAAAGACAAAAGGAAATAAAACAACAAAATAGTATGCCTTGTCTCTAACCCAGTCAAACCTAAAAAAAGCAACTTCAGTTACTAACCACTTGAAGGTTTACTGGAGTATTTTTATAAGTATTTATATTTTTTCTTAGTTTGGTGTTTTTGGTTAAGAGTTAATAAATTGCCTTCTATATTTAAAGGCAGAACCTAGATCACACTAAGAGTTAGTTAATTTAATAGATACTAGTAAAAGTATTGGATTTGTAGAATTTCCACTATGAATATTGTAACTTCTTGTAGCAATATTTAATTGATATAGAATTAAGTAATGAGGAGATTGATTTTGTGAATAGTTTTTGAATTCTCTTGGAGAAAGATTGGAACTCAGTTTTGAATGAGGAAGGGCCCCCTCAGAGAGTTGCAATGAAGATCCTAACTCTCTTTAGCTTTAAGTGTGTTGTGAAAGTTTTTTATTTTAATTAGTTTGATTATATTAGTGTGATGCATGTGTGACTCATAAGTGTGAACTAATTCTATATTTCTATCATAGTAGTTTCATAGTATATCTATTTGGTAAATTATATATCAATTCATTATATTTTAACTAGAAAAATAAAATGATTTTTGAATCAATAATGCATATATAGCATTGGCATATTTGAAAAGCATACACACCCTAGGTTGATAATTAATGTTAATTATACTTAATAATTTGGTATTCACTGGGTAATTAGTCTACATAACAACTACATTGAATATTCCTTAATGTATATAATAACCATTCAATGCACAAAGTCATATGCAACATGATTTCCAATTATGGGGTACATTTCTAACAACAATCCCATAAAGAAAACACATGCATTACTTATTTCATTATATATATCTTGGGCTCAGTTATCCCCAATGTCATCACATATTGAGCCAGTTAGTCAATTGGGGAAATCAAAAATGTGATTTATGCCAAATTGAGATTTGTGAACCTAATTCTTACTCTAAATTATGTTAATTTGGGATAAATCAATTAGTTTAAGGTATAGTGCATGGATTTTAAGGTATAAGTTTTAGGGTTTAGGGTATATGTTACAATCATAATGGAAATTAGTTTTTAACTAGATACTAATCAACAAGGATGGTCGATTAACCAAGAATAATAGACAAAGTAAGAAAGCTTAATTTTATCAAAATTTGATAGAAATATCCATGATCCATGGAATGAAAGAAGTGATGTGTGTGTTTCCTCTATGGATTTATTGTTAGAAATGTATACCATAATTTTAAATCATGTTGTGCATTATTTTTTGCATTAAATGGTTATTAAATGCATTAGGGGCTCATTGATGCATTTATCCTAGAATGTATGCCTTAAGGAGTGTACATAGAATGGGGTGGGATCAACTTATGGCACTTTGTGAGATATGTTCTCATACTATTATATCATACTTACATCCCATCATGAAACCTTCATACTTCCTATGATGTCTCCCTTAAACATTGAAACCCTGAAATATGGCTAAGTCTAAAACCTTAAAACCCTAAATCTGACTAAGTTTGAAATATGATAGGATCCTCCAAAATTTATAATTTTTATTATATCTCATAGATGTATGAAACCAATCTCAAACATATTGAAATTATATAATTAAAATATAACTTAAATTATGAGAAACTTATACTTAAATGTTTATTTTATTTATATATTATGCGTGCCAATATAATAGTAAATTATTTGCTTATGCACTTGTATAAAAACAACACTGCATATGTAATTTTAAATAATAAAACCATGTATATGGTTTTAATAACTAATAATAAAATATTTCACATATGTGGTAGTTCTGCATACATAATAATTCCATCTATGTAGTTCTCATATTTGAATTCTGAAACATATGCCTGAAGGCTCATGAATGGCTTGGATTCTTGACCCTGAGGCATGGACCTAAAAACACACAACCAAATGTGTGTTTTAAGTAAAAAAACAAAATGAAACTTTAGCCATGCTAAAAACTATGAATTTTATCAAAACTTTTCTTGAAAATATTACTAAAACATTGAATACACTCTCCTCTTTTTAAATATATATTTTTTGTATATTTTTATTACTTTAAGGTTTTTATCTACATTTATTTCTAAGTAAGTCCTTTTATAACACTATATGTTGCAACTATAAATTTTTATCTTTTTTTATGTATCTTTTTATTCAACTAATCAAACCAATTTTTTAAAATGGTTGCAAACTAGACCTAATTCTATACACATTCAAAAAAAATTAATTTTTGATATTTTATAAGGTAGTTAGGGCGTACAAGGTTGGATATACATTATTGATCATATTTCAGGGTTTATTGACTTTTGAAATCAATAAAAAATATTAATTAATTATTTTTTTAAAAAGATAGGTCTCAAAATAGATATCTTATCTAACTTTCCACCAAAGGGTTTTAAAAGAAATTAAACTATAATAAAAAAATGATGGGCCACACAAAAAGATATCTACTCTAATTTTTATAAAAAATAGTAACACCTCTTTGAATTCATAATGTTTTACCTACGTATACTTGACCATTTAAAAAATAATATTTTAGAAACTAGACTAGAAATGCTACAATTCATGTTCCTATGACATCTTTAAATTTTGAATGTAGATGTCTCAAATAATTCATACAAGTTGAGGTTTTTTATTTTTCAATAAAAACATGTCCACTTAAGATCCCCTATTATCCCCTCAATTCCATGCATTTAATCCATGTGTAGCATATGGTTTTAAGTAAAATATTTGACAAATATTGACAAATGCAGTCTCACAAGGAGATAAAATATAATAAATGTGTTTACTAGGGTTTAGGGTTTAGGGTCCAATCATGATGATAAGGATTTTCTTAACCAGATATTAATCAACATGGGTGGCTGATTAATTGGGAATAATGGACAAAGCAAAAAAATACTTAAAATTATGAAAATATAGTAGAAATATCCATGATCCATGGAATGAAAGAAGTGAGGTGTGTGTTTTATTTGTGGGAGTTGTTACAAATGTATCCCATAACTGTAAATAATATTATGTATGATTTTGTGTATTATATGCTTCCTAAATGAATTAGGGTCTCATCAATGCATTTCTCCCAAAGTGTATGCCTTAAAACATGCACACAAAATGGGTTAGAGTCAACTTATGGTACTTTTTTAGAGATGTTCTCATACTATTATATCATACCTACATACCATCATGCAACCTTCATACCTCATATGATGTCTCCTTGAAATATTTAAACCCTAAAATATGGCATCTAAAACCCTAAAACCCTATAATCTGACTAAGTTTGAAATATGATAAGATCCTCCAAAACCTAGAATTTGAATTATAGCTCCTAAAGATCTAAAACCACTCTCAAGCATCCTCAAAGTATATAAATAAAATATAACTTAAATGTAAACCTATACTTAAATTTTTATTTTATTTATATACTATACATGCCAATGTAATAGTAAATTATTCCACACATGCTTTTATAAGACTAAAACCACATACACAGTTCTAAAGACTAAAAACACATACACAATTTTAAATACTAAAACAATGTATGTGGTCCTAGATTGATAATTATCAAGTCTATGTGCCAACACCATGTAAACACAATATTTAAATCATGTATGTAAAAACATTAAAATCATTGCACTTTTTTGGTCCCTCAACTCTGCACACTTACCCCATGATGGTTGTATAATAGCTCTTGATATATCGATTAATATTAAGTGAGAAACTATAGTATGAAAATGTAAAATATTTAAATTACTAAAATTTTGTTTCATTACTGAATGTCTTTGTTTGAAATAGAATTTCATCTTCAATTTTCCCATTTTTACATGATAGAACAATGCCAATGATATTTTATTCATCTTAATTTATTAATACATGAAAATAAATATCATGGTGAAAATTTTTTGGTTGAAAAAATTATATAAACCTTTTTATGTCAATCATATAATCTACTATTAATCCACTGCTAAATATTTTAATTTAATTATATTGAATTAGTGATAGTAATTTTTCCTATATTGCAACCTTGTCCCCACTTTTATCCATTTTCTTAATTGGAACATTTTATTTTTATTTTTATATTCTTTTGGGCCCCTTTCTTGAAATAATTTATATTAATATCATTAAAAACTATAATACATTTAATTTTTGGTAAATTTTTATAATTAATAATGATAACCAAAATATTCAAAAATAAACTCTTATGATATGTTGTAGTTTTGAATTCTATAATTTGTATATTGGATAAAAATTATAATGACTAGTGTAAAATGACTTAAAATTAGTATTTTTGAGATCCCTATAAACCATGGAGATGGGAAAAAAATTCCTCTCCATATTTTGGATCCCTTTTAACCATGGAGAGTGAAAATGCTATCCTATCCATGGTTAGGAAGGATTGAACCATGGAGAAGGCATAATATTTTTGAGATCCCTATAAACCATAGAGATGGGAAAAAATCCTCTCTGTGGTTATGATCCCTTCTAACCATAGAGAGGTAAAATGTTTTCCTATCCATGGTTGGGATAGCTCCCTACCATGGAGAGGGAAAACTATTTGTTCACTTTCCATGGTGAGTAAAATTAATCCAAATCATGATTATAGAACATTAATTTACCCTTACCATGGTTTGGAGTTATCCAAACCATGAAGAGGATAAATTTAATTTTTCCTCTTCATGTTTGGTGGCCTTTAAAACCATGGAGATTAAAATTTTGTCCTTGCCACAGTTAGGAGACATCCCATATATGGAAAGGAAAATGTCACCCAACCATGGTGAGGACAATTTTTATCTTCTCCATGGTTTAGAGGAATCCCAACCATGATGAGTGAATTTTTTTTCCTTTCCATGGTTTTGGAGGGATAAAGAATATAAAGAGGACAAAAATTTCTATGATCATGGTAGATATCCCTCCCAATAATGACGAGGGAAAATAAAATCCTCTCCATGGTTTGGAGTCATACCAACCATGGAGATGATAACTTTTTCTCTCATCATAGATAGGAACCCTTTTGATATCCATGTTTGGAGGGGTTTTCAGCCATTTATAGGTAAAATATTTCCATCTCCATGGTTTGGAGGGCTACCAATAATTGATAAGGAAAAAAATTTCATCTTCATGTTTGGGACCCCACTTAACCATAGTGAGGAAAATATTTGTCCTCTCTATGGTTTGGAGGGATCCCAATAATGGAGGTGTCAATTATTTTCTAACCATGACTAGAAGGTATCCCAATTTCTCAATTATTTGAAGGTATCTAACCATGGACTATAATAAATTCTCCCTCATTATGGTTGGAATCCATCACAACCATGGAGAAGAAAACAATTGTCCTCTCCATGGTTGGGTGGGATCCAAACCATGGAGAGGAAAAATTTCATATTTTTCATGGTTTAGAGGGATCAAAATCATGAAGAGGACAAAAATATTTTACTATAAGGGTTATAAGGGATGCCAACCATGGTGAGTGAAAAATTACCATCTCCATGGTTTGGAGCATTGCCAACCATGGAGAGGAAAACTAATTCTTCCACCATGGTTAGGATATTTTCCAACCATGGAGAGTATTTTTTCCCATAAAAATGATTTGGATCCATCTCAACCATGGATAGGACAAAATTTTCTATCTCCATGTTTAATAGGGTTCCAAACCATGGTGAGTTAAACATTTTCCCTTTGAACCATGGAGAGCACAAAATTTTCCCTCTCCATGGTTTGTATCCATTTTCTTCTAAATGGTTGGGATGGATTCCGACATTGGTGAGGTAAAAAGTATACCTCTCCATGGTTGGTAGGAATTTAAACCATGGAGAGGAAAAATATTTTATTCTCTATGGTTAGGATGGATCAAAACCATGGAGAGTGAAAATTTTCCCTTTCCATAGTTGGGATCCATCCTAACCATGAAGAGGAAAAAATAATTTCTCACCAAGTTTTGGATCCATCCCAATGATGGAGAGGAAAAAAAATTGTCCTCTCCATGGTTGGGAGGGACCTTAAACACGTACATGGAAAATCTTTAACTCACCATGTTTGGGATCACTCAAAAAAATGAAGAGATAAAACATTTCCTATATATGGTTAGAATCCATTGTTGTCTCCATAGTTGGGAGGGATCTTAACCATGGTGAGGGGTAATGTTTTCCTATCCAGGGTTAGGAGGGCTCAAAATAATTAAGAGGGAAATTTTTTCCCTCTTCATGGTTGGGAGGCCACCAAATTATGGAGAGGACAAATGTTTCCCTCAAAATGGTTAGAATCCATCTCAACCATGGATATATAAAAAAATCCTCTCCATATTTGGTGGGTATTCCAACCATGGAAAATATAAATTTTTATCTCTCCATGGTTGAGAAGGATCCTAATAATAGTGATTGAAACTGTTTCCCTCTCCATGGCTAAGAGCTCTCTAAACCATGGAGAAGAAAACAAATTCCCTCCCCATGATTTGAATCCCTCCCAAACATGGAGATGAAAACAAATTCTTAATCCATGGTTGGAGACCCTTTGCTTCTCCATGGTTGGAAGGGCTCCAAAATATGGTGAAGGAAAATATTTACCTCTATATGGTTGGGATGGATTAGAACCATGGAGAGGACATTTTTTTTTTCCTTTCCATGTTTGGTAGGTATTCCAACCATGGTTAGTGAAATATTAGGCCTATCCATGGCTCCCAACCATGGTGAGTGAAAATTTTACCATCTCCATTATTTGTAGGTCTCCAAACCATGGAGTGGAGGAATTTTGTCCTCTTGATGGTTGGGAGGGATCCCAAAATTGGTGAGTGAAAATTTTTCCCTCTCAGTAGTTGGGATATTTCTCAACCATGGGGAGGACAAAAAACATCACTAAAAATAGTTTAAATCCCTCCCAATCATGGTGAGGGAAAAATAATAATTAAACATGGTTGAGATCCCTCCAAACCATGGAGATTAAAAATAATTATAAATCATGTATCCTCTCCATGGTTGGTATGGATCCCAACCATGGAGAGGATTTTTTTTCCTCTCCATAGTTTAGAGGGATACCACATATATTAAGGAAATTTTTTACCTCACTATGGTTGGGACCCCATGGAGATGAAAAAAATTGTCCTCTCCATGGTTGGTAGACTTATCAACAATTTAAAGGATAAAATTTTTCATCTCTATGGGGTCCCAAACATGGTGAGGGAAAAATTTCACTCACCATGGTTGAAATCCCTCCTAACCATGGAGAGGACAAAATTTTCCCTTACCATGGCTTGTATCCCTTATCCTCTCTATGGTTGGGAGGACTCCCAACCATGGCAAGGGAAATATTTTTTATATATCCTCCCCTTATGAGGTCTCTTGACCATGGTGAGGAAAAAAATTCTCTCCCCATGGTTTGGATCCCTCATAACCATGGATAGGACTAAATTTTCACTCTTGATAGTTGGGATATCTCTTAACTATGGTGAAGGAAAAATATTCCCTTAACATGGTTAGGAGCCCTCTAAACCATGGAGATAAAAATACTATCCCTAAAATTGGTTGGGATCCCTCCCAACCATGGAGAGCATAATTTGTGGCCCCACCATGGTTGGGATCCAATCCAACTATAGGGAGGATAAAAACGTGGTGATGGAAAAATTTGGATTTTCATTTTATGAGTTTATCATGTGCCATGATATAATTTTACAATGAGGAAATTAAAAAATTCTAGGAGATAGGCACTAAAATTGGAAAGGGTTTATTGGTGAGATTTGATTAGGAATCATCCTCCCAAGATAGATAAACTAAAAATTTTATCCGCATAATCCATTCTAAGTATAGTAATTAGATCATATATGTGTACGTTTGTTATTAGCATTCATCACGCACGCGTGTACGCACGCACGCACGCACACACACACACACACACACACACACACACACACACACACACACACACACACACACACACACACACACACACACACACACACACACACACACACACACACACACACACACAAGGGATTAGAGGTATCAAACATGTAAATTTCAATGATTGAAACTTTATAATTGTATAACCCTAATTAGTAGTAAAATAATTGCATGATACGCACACATATGGTATGGTGTAAATACTACAATATCACCTATCTAAAGATAGGGAATGGGTCAAAGGTTGGTTCAAGCATGATTAGTTCAATGGGATTAGTTTTAAATTATTATAATGAATTGATGCAAACATAGCCCTTATGTGTCAGAATGAGTCAACATAATGCCAAATTTTCTTCTCAATCAAGATCAGATTCAATTATCTAATTTGAAGGGTTTGAGAATAGATTTTTTATTTTCATGTATTTCATATCCTTTGATGATAACATTAAGATTTAAAAAAAATAGTATTCCTACATTTTTTGAAATAATTGACGTGTTTGTTTCATGATCCTAGTTATAACATGTTTGCATAGAAGAAAGCTACAATGGAATTTTGATTATAAATTTTATATGTTACTTAATACATCTAAAAACAACTACTTTCAATAATTTAGGACTACAACATCTCACAAAAATATGATTTTTTAAATTATTTAATCAACATTTTTCTAGAGCTAATGTTTGGGGACTTTAAAATATAACATCTAAAAATATAGAACACAATCAAAGCTTACACATATAGGGTATGTTCTAACTTATTGTATTAATTCAAAGAGTTATAATTTTGAATTTATGTTTGAGTGATTATAATAGCCCTAAATATAATATGGACTTTTTGGGATTTATTTTCACCTCTATTAATATTGGCTTTTGGTTTTTTAGTAATGGAAAATTTTGGTTCAATAATGATGGAACATATAATATTATGACAATATCTACAAAAAATAGGTCTAGACACCTAAATTTGGTCACAAATAAGTGACTATTTAGTTTTGCCCTTTTTCACTTTAACTTTTTCACTTAATCATGAAAATTTTTTCCACTTCATAGTATCCTAATCGTTTACATGGACCCATTTCATTCCTAAATTGATATCTTACACTTACATAAATGTTATAACAACTAGAAACATCCCTAATCATCTGTTCATATAGAACCAGACCCAAAATTTGCATCCTTCCCTAAAGTACAAAAACATCTAGTAGGGAACAAAAGTGGAAAACATGCATATCCCATATGGTACATTTATATCCTTGGTCCTCTAATGGTCAAATTTCAAAATTAAAACATCTTTTATTTTTTCATCCATGTTTTTAGGAATCCTAGCATGTGGTTTCCCATTTTGGATTGTTATAAAGTCACATTTAAGCCACTTATTATATCACTTGTAAATTTTAATATAGAGGTATACTTACACTATTGAACATTGAGAAAATATTCCATGTTCTTCCCAATTATTATTCTAATCACTTGAATAAGTCCTTAACCAATTCCAAAGCCTATTTTATTAGAGCCAAAGAAAAAACATTATCAAGTATTCAAGCCATCCTGATATGCATTCATATAGTCAAACTAGAAAAATTATACAAAGCACTATAATTGAAAGAACAATGTTGACTTGAATTACCTCTTAAAATTATTGGATACCTAGACAATGTTGAGTCATCATGGGGGTGATTTAGGTTAGATCAACCCATTCCACTCCCCTATTTTTCTATTTATTTATTTTTAATCATTGCAATCTGTATTAAGGTTTAAACATTATCAAAAGTCTTGGAAACTACATGACATTTGTGATCGTGGTAGTGTGGTTACCAAGCTATAAAAAAACATCACCTTTACCTTGAAAAGTGTATGATGAATCATCACCAAGAGAAACATTACCCTGAGATCCTAATTGGTGTAAAGTGGAAAACTTTTCTCTCTACCTTGTCATGTGTCCATGGAAACTTGTTGAATAACTTATTTTTAGAAATGAATATTGAATATCTGCATCATCAAGTGACCTCATTTCTTGGGAAGACATCCATAGGCCATAAATGCTACAAATATTAGGATTCATTCCCTCCATGCCTCATCAATGCCTTCCATGATGCCCTCCATGCCTATTAATTTCCCCTTCTTCCAATCTCATTAAAGGTATTCCACACATTTATGAAAGTCAAATATCCACATATAGACATCATTTAAGATATTTCAAGTGATCGTAACCTAATTTCCTATTTCCTAAAAATAACATTGCCAATTTAGCTTAGAATTGGTAGTTGGTCCTAACCCAAACAGGATGATCCTACCCTTCTTCACCTTTGCTCAAAACTTATTGCAACTCGTAGAGTATACTCCTAGTTTATTGATCCATTTATATTTCAATAAAATTAATCTAATTTAATATATAAAAATTTAATTTATGTCATTTAATTTCATATTTAGTCTTATGTTGGTATCTTGCACTTTATTTAATTAGTGTTTATTTTCATTTGTGCTTGTTGTAAGTCAATTTCTAGTATTTTATTTTATTTAATCCAATTTAACAAAATTAAGGTTAATTAAAATTTTAATCCAAATATTGATAAATCATATTGGTGATCCTGAGTTATTCATGGACATTCATTTCTTCACAATTTTGTCCTAGGGTTTAGATAAATTCTTGAACATTTTACAAAAACATAATTTCTTTCAAATTTGGATCTAAATCTAACACTAAAATAACTATATTTTAACTGTTGACCAAGTTTGACTTTTGAGTCAAACAAGGGCACCTATAGGCAACAAAAATGAGTTTTAGGGTCTATAAGGGGTCTAAATAGATGTTATAAAGTATTTAAAGGGTCAATTAATGTCATTTCATGTTATACTACCTTTGGTTATTAGTCCCCTAGGTCTATTTATCATTTTTGGGTCATTTAAAGGTATTTTAAGTGCATTTAAGTCTTTGTATGGGTTTTTTGGGAATTATGCAAGTTTCAAGGAGTTTTATCACGTGACATGTGTCTTAAAATGTCTTTATAAACTATCATTAACTAAAAATTGTAGGTTGTTCAGGTCTTGGCCAAGGAGAGAGAAATGGGCACTTGTACAATAGACTTGGGAAGTGTGCCATTTGGAACACATGGTGGTGTGACCATTCACCTTCCCAAGGTCATATCCATGTTTTTTTTTTCATATATTTCATAAAAAATGGTATTTTCAACTCATTTCTCTTCTTTCTCCATTGGCAAGCCAAAGAAGGTCAACTTCAAGAACTTGGTATGCAAGGTACAAGAAGAATTGGGAGGAATGATTATAAAGATGGATTGTAATCTGAATACACTTCATTTTCATAATAGTATTTTTTTCTTTAATGCCTCCTCCTTTATGAACCATTATTTTGACTCTAGGAATATTTTTGAGAAATTGCATTGAAGAAGGGGTCATTGTTTGCATTCTTCATTTTTCTTGTTTTGGTCTGATGATTTCATAGTTTTTCAAAGGTTTCCACATTATTTTCAAGGTGTTATTTTAGGGTTTATATCCTTTATTTGGTTTAAAATGCATTAATAATGCAAGGAAGCCTTTTCCAAGCTTATTTTCCACTTTGGGTCAAAATTTTGTCTTCTTCTCAAAAAGAGTGCACCTACAAATGTTGTTGGGCAAGTTCTTCATGCCAACATGAGGGATTGGACAAGGTTATATATTATTTGAATCCATGAAATGACTTGGATTAGGTGTTTGGTGACATAATCCTTCTTAAAGAGGCCTAAATTGTGTATTTTTTCCATTGTTTCCATTCACTATTTATTGCAACATAGTCCAACCTACAGGAGGTCCGTACATAGGGGTAGGGGAGCATTAAAGAATGTGAGATGGTCTTGGGAATATCCACGTAATTCCTATAAATATGGATTTAAATTATGAGACCTTTTCCTTCACCAAGTCATGGAAAGGAGATAAATTGCAAATGAAGGAGGTGATTGAGTTTTGGTATCACAGTCCCCAAAAGTTTCAAATAGAGATCTAAGAGGTTTTTACTCTTTCCATAAAGAGGAACCATGATTGTTTTGGGAAATATTTTTAATTTCATCTTGTAGTCCTATCTACAGGATATCATCATGCCAATTTTTAAAATATAATGACAAGGATAAGATGGATTTTAACACCCTAAAAAATGGCAAAAATGCTAGTGAATTATGGTAGTGACATCTAGAGGGTTTGGAAACAAATTTGATGTTTGCATTAATTATGAAGATGCTTAACCTTGTAAAAGTAGGGGAAGAAATTCAAAAAATTCCAAGAATATTTTCTAAGAAATCATAACATTGGAGAGGTGATGGCCACATCAAATGACCTTATAGGCCCATCCCTTGTCCGTACACAAGGTACATAGGGCAATGAGTACAAGTTTTGAGAAGTTGGCATAAAAAATGGTAAAAAGGATCCTAAAAGAGGAAATAAAACCTAATTTTAAGTCTTGGGGAATTATATTAATCTAAATAAGCCCTAAAACATCACAAACATGATTCAAATGTCTTAAAAGTAATCTATAGGCTTAGATTATGCACCTATAGCCTAGTATTTGTGTTGGTCTCAGTCAAGCATAGATGAGGTCCTTTGTGCTAAACTTCAAGAATGTGGATGGTGAGATAGAGATAATATGATGAAAAAAATCATAAAGGAGATATTTCATACCCCATATTTGAGGTTAGATACATATCAATATATATCTACAGGCCTATGAATAAACACCTACAGTCTAGAATGGAAGTTGGTCTCAATCAAGGGTAAAGTGAAGTTTTGGAGCTCAAATGGAGCATGTAGGTAGATGGGATGATAATAATAGAGTTTTAATAAGGAAAAAAATATATTTTCATGATTTTTTAGGTCAAAAACATACCTTGACAACCTATAGGCTTGTAGGTGTGTGTCTCAATCATGCACAAAGGTGAAACACAGTCAAGGTAGGGGTATGCCAAATGAAGGACCTAGACATGGTAATGCATGATTTGAAGGTTTTAAAGGTGAATAAAATTACGAGGATGATTTATTACCAATAAAAAAATTAAATAAATTCCTTAAAATTAAAAAAAAATCTCATGATAACCTACATCAAACACATGGTAGTGATTTCCTTTTCTAGGCATTATAGGCCTATTTTAGGTTTCCATGGTATATAAGGTGTTTGAGGTGAAAATAGGATATATAATGATTGTAAAACATCATTAAAGTTATTTATGATCCATAAAATTCCACAAAAAATATCAAATCATTATTTTTATCTCTAAGTGCATCATATACCCTGCCCACCTCAAACTATGTTTTTCCCAAAAGTCTGCCTTGCAAATTGGTTGAGTTGGAGGACCAAATGGAAGAGTTAGGTGATAAAATTTGATAAATAGTACCATTATATATATATATATATATATATATATATATAATAATTATATTTTATTATATTATAGGTAAAACACTTGATATTTTGTCTCAAATTAGGGGCAGTTTTGGGGTGCATGAAAGTGCCAATTTTGGGAAAAATCATGAAATATTGACACATAAGGATATAAAGGGAAATTTTATTATTTAATAATATTTATGGGACATAAATAAGCCATAAAAAACTTACTATAATGTCTGGAGGCATACAGGTTGTTCCAACCTACTAGGTTTACATGCATACCTAGTGGGAATCCTTAGGCCTAAAAGCCCAATTAAGGGTCATTTGCATTTTTGGAGTTTTCAATACCTAAAAATTGGTTATAACATGTTTTTATAGGTATAAAATATTTTTTTGATCCATTATATGTCAAATAAATCCATTAGAGTGTCAATTTGGGTGTCAAATGGCAAATAGGCCTATTGGCAAGGTCTAAGCCTAGTGCCAAACAAGGGTGAGCTTTCATTTTTTGATATTGAGGATATAATATAAGGATTATAAAATTATTATTGGGTCAATATACAGTTTTTTGGGCCATTTTTTTCAAATAAATTCATCAAGAATCCAATTCTTGGTTTTAAGGCTCTCAAACCCTTAAAAAAAGCCCAAAATGGCATGAATGGTCAACTTCAAGTGCTTGGAAATTTTATGTAAATTTTCATGGGACCTAGAGATGTTTTTTAATGATTTATATGGTCCTTAATAATACACAAGTGGAATTTGGATAGGGTTATAATGTATTTTATTTATGAACAAATGTTAAGACCATAAACCACTCCAAACCCTCTCAAACCCTCCTTATAGACCCGATGGTAGAAACCAAGCTGAAAGTGCCTCCAGATGGATGAATTTTAACATGATTGTAAAATTTAATTTTATTATAAATTAATTAGTATTACATACATGGAATTGGATTGTACATAATTGTATGAACAAGGGCAAAAATAGGATTTTTCTCACTATTTTGTGTGTTGTATAGGATACAAGAAGAATTAATAGATGAAAAAAAGTTTGGGTAGAAGATATAATATTAATATAACTATAAATATTCATTTTATTCCATTAATAAACCTATAAGTGATTCAAAAAGGTCATTACTTTTAGCCAGTCAAAACTAGCCTAATACACAAGCTAAAGAGAAGAGAGAAATTCTTCAAGTGAAATTGTTGTAAAGTACCCCTAATGTTTCAAAGGCCATATATGGAATTAAAACTTGTCATTAAATCATTTCCATGTATTTTAATGGATATATGATGACAATTTGGAATACAAGTGTATAGAGTACATGAAAGGGCAGTTTTTAGGACAATAGATGATGATGGCTCTCTACCAGTTGTTTTCTGAAGACCAAGCATGCATCTAATGCATGGAAAGGAATTTATGGAGCATCCATTTACATCCAAATAATTTTAAATATATTATATCAGTTATAATATGTTCAAATAGGCCTAATCATGATGATAATTTTTCTATGTAAAAGAGGAGTTTTGTGTCATTTTGCCTAACTTTGATGACTTGGATCGACACTTGTCACTAATAACCTTAAATGGTTTAACTAGTATCATATTTACATGAATATATAACTAAAATTATCATCTTGACACATGTGCAAGTGACCCTTGGACTTCTCTCTCTCTCTCTCTCTCTCTCTCTCTCTCTCTCTCTCTCTCTCTCTCTCTCTCTCTCTCTCTCTCTCTCTCTCTCTCTCTCTCTCTCTCTCTCTCTCTCTCTCTCTCTCAAAATCTATAATAGTTGGCCATTTTGGCATTGTATGTATGCTCCACCTGAGTATGGTGAAGCCTTGCTCAATTTTACACCTTATAATAAATAAAATAAATAAGTGTTTACCTCTCTAATGACTTTTCATAGTGTTCTCTATTTGAATATTAAATTTTCTTAGTGAATACTATGAATTCCTTATCATTGTGTTTCATTATCTCACCTATTTGTAGCCTCTCCTTGCAGGGTATGTGAAGTGTTCAAGATATGTTCATGGTTGAAGTGAGTATTCTTTTCATTAGAGTCATCCAATACCTCTTGTCTAGTCCTCCTTGCCTTACACATCATCTAGGACCCCACAATGTACTATTGATGCAAGAAGACATAAATTTGGGAAAGAGTATGTTGTAGTTGGTTCTTTGGTCTCAAGTGTGGAATGTAAGTGGTTGGAAGTCATCAAACTGATCTGGTGTATCACCTTCATAGTTTATGTTTGATTTATGTTATTCTCAACCCTTTTTGATACCCCAAGTTGGTAGTAGTAGACACATGATCTTAAATGGTGCATCAACGGGAGCTAGCCCATAATCTAGAGGTTCATCTCATAAGTTTGCTCACCCACAACAAGTGAGATGTCCCCAATTTACCACTTAGATTAGAGGCCTAGAAAACCTCCTCTCATAGGGTGCATCCAAGTGACGAAATTAACCTTGAGTATAATTTTTGACACTTAGAGCACTCTATTTTGACCTCAGATATGATATATGACATTTAAATCACCTTATTTTTACCTTGAATTTCATAAGAATTTATTAACCTACATACACAAAAAATTACCTTTTCATAGTTTCTAAAATTAAGTTTTCTATTACTATCATTTGTCAATAATTTCAAGGATATAGTGGATGAATACTTTTTATTTCAAACATATTTAATTTTTAATTTGTATTCCATTAATAATTAAAATAATTCATACTAATGTAGAAAAATAAATAAAATCATGGGATAAAACATAAACATTAATTACGTAAAAAAATTAAAGTTGAGAAAGACATATGAAAAGGAGTGGTTTTTCATTCAAAATACCAAAAGGATTAAATTATACCCCTATTGGTGTACTTATTATGACCATATAAAGTGATAATACTCAATAATATGAAATGACCCTAAAAAGTTTGGAGTTGTATTATCATATTGCATCTAATACTACATGTAGGGTCCACCACTCAATTTGTTGATGCACAAAGTGTTTTTAATTATAGCATACTCAAATACATACACCCAAAACCATAAGAGGTGAACCAAGATTCTAAACTAGGGGTAAACACCTATATGTGATTCTATAAGGAAACATGTTTCTAATAAGCAATATGAAATTTAGGGTGTATCGATTTGAAATTACATGGATAAATCCTGAGCTCCATACATAGGAATAATATTCTGCATAGGACCAATTATTGGTCATTAACCCTATTTAAGTGTCTCATTTCCATCATTAGGTTTTGGTCCCACCTTGTGGATGGTTATATGGTTCCTTTCAGTATAACTAAAATAAACAACTTTACATACCTGATAACACATTTCATAGCACATTTATGAAATGAGACCTATGGTTTTAATAACTAATGGAGAAAATATTTTGTATATGTTATGATATTCCAATCATTATCTATGTCAACGAAAAATATGATTTAAGGATATAAGGATTAACACTAGGATTCAATGATTATCTTGTGGAATTCATCATTGACCATAAAAGAATATTATTTTATCAATTAAGTGGGTGATAGACCTATCATAGACAAATGAACTAGTGGTACTTATGAAGTGCATATAACCTCCTCTCTGGCTCATGGGATCATCACACCATTTCCTAATTAGTTTAAGATTCAACCTTTTGTTAACTTTAGTGTATAAAAAGAGATTTTCTTTACTCATTAATAATTTTTAACTTAAAATATTTTTTATAATGTATAACCCATTATTAGTTTATCAATCCATTCATATATTGATATCCTCTATCCATTAAGTTCTTTTTTGTAACCTTGGTTATTAAGATTATGTATGAGTCAAATTATATTCATATGATATATAGCGTACAAGTCATAATTATCTTATACCAAAGAAATCACATCAATATAAAGGTTATTTATGCATATAACCAAAATCATCCATCCTCATAATTCTAGGAATAGTTAAATCAAATAATAAAACACTAGCCATCAAGGATTTCTAATGATTGCTAATCAACAACATTTGGCTTATAAGTAAATAGACCACATATTGACATATAATTAATATCCAACCCAAACAACTTGTATAATTTTTGTTATTCTTCATCAACAAGTCCTACAAGTAATTCAAATTGATTCCCATGTCATGTTAATGTCGTTAATGTACTCAAATACATATGAAATAACTATTTAATTTTAACTATTCCATGTGATTAAATACATGTGCAAGGTTTCATATATGATTAAACCACCAAAAATATTGGTGCTAGTACCAGGAGTATGTAAATAGTAGCAAGGAGTTTAACATTTATTTATATACAACCTAATTGTAAATCCTATCAATGATAAAATTAGGTTCTATATATGCCAAAAACCACTTATCATTCAATTTTTATCATCCAGACAATCACTTGTGGAAAGGAGAAAATGTCTATGATAAGAATGAATAGACACAATCCAATGGAAGATAACCCAACTTGCCCATTAGATAAGAATTATATACCATCCATCAACTAAAATGAATCTAACACTAACAATGATCACCTAGGTATAATATGTATACCTTATAAATATAAACATAAGTAATTTACACCTTCACATAGTCACAATAGAAACTTATATGGTTGTGTAAAAAGTTCCTCTTTCTTTTTAAACATGAATAAAATCATACAAGTCATAATAAGCTCACAATTATGGAAGGGTTTAACTCAAACTAGGAATCCTCATAATAGCATAAGAACATTAATCATGCTATTATTTTTCTTTGGTACTTTTAATAAGACTTTTAAAAACTTCACAACATTCATACAAGAGGAATAACCATTATACTATAACTAAAACTAAAAGCTAGAAATAACACCCAAGAACTTTAACTCCAAATCACCCCAATAATGCCCAAAAATCATTATTAACCAAATGAGTAAGAAGAAACATTAATTTTATGCATGAATATCATAATTCCATATTCATTTTAGTGGACAGTAACATACTCATGAATCAAAAAAGTGTTGAGCATAATACAAGTCCTACCTAAGCCAATAGATGTTAAAGATTACATAATATCAAAAAAAGAAATTGAATAAAACATTTATAACTATTGAAACTAAACTCAAAAGTACATATTGAGGTTATGTATTCACAAGAGACATCACCTACATGAACCATGCTATGAAGATATAGGATGAGTAGAAAAAATCATTTAACAAAGGAAAAACCATGCACCTAGTCCAATGATCCTAACCATTCAGTTGTTCTAACCACCCCATCCATCAGTTGGATGGTAGAGTTCAATAATCAGGTGATCGAGAGAGGTTTGGATAATTCTAAGAGGTTCCAAGCCATTGGTGTTATATATAAAAGTAGTCAACAAACAAAAAACTCACAATAATAGTCAGATCAAAATCATCTAAAAAGGGGTAAAAACTAATAACACCATAAGGGTATATAATACTAACACAAGGAAAATTACTCCATACAACTTGAGGCATTATTACAACCCCTTAAGAACCATCTTAACAACAACTTAGAGGATGGGTCTCCCTCCAAACTCTTACATGCTTTATAATGCATGTAGTTTCAAACATAAAATACAAGCCAAAATGATCAATTGTGTTTAGTGGAAAGAACATGATCCACCTCATCCCCAATCAAGGAGATGCATATACTTCAACCAATTTCCTATAGGGTAGATAGACACTGCCTAAAATAAACCCTATGTCCTCAATAAAGGAATCTCAATCACACACACACACACAAACACACACACACACACACACACACACACACACACACACACACACACACGATGATTCATTAATTCATCATTTAATAATGTTAATCTAGGGCTAGTGTCCAAGGTTGTATGAAATAGGAGAAAGAGATCTCTATCAACCGGTCTCTTCTACCACACTCCACACATGTAGGAATTGAAAATCACACTTAAAAAAAATTAAATCATACCACACTTCACAGAAAAATAAATCACACTTATATGAAAGTAAATTGCTGAATTAAAAATAAAGGAAAGTAAATTGTTGAATTAAAAATAAATGATAAACATAGAAAACATCTGCAGGTTCACAACAAACTTTATAGAAAATAAATGTTTAAATGAAAAATAAATAATAGCAATTTAAAAGCATAATTACACAATAAAGAAATAAATAAAAATACATTTATCCATCTTCCTTTGAATGAATGACCAGCTCATTCCTTGGAAGATGATTTTCTTTAGAATACTATATTTATGTCACAAAGCTTCAAAATGTATTATTGATAACCAAGATTGATTACAATGGTGTGGGAGGTTGCATTTATAATCTCATGCTTCCAACCAAATCCTTATTCAGGAATAAAAATCCTAGATGCTCTCCACCAAATATGGAAAGAAACATAACAACTTAGATATTCTAGCTTAACTCAAATTTCCACAAAATATGGAGAGATACATTATTATCTATTTAAAACTTAAGCTCAATCTTCATGAAATATGAAGAGAATTATTTATGGAATAAAATTATACAAATCTAAACTTAGATACAATCTTGAACTAGTCCATAGATAGACCTACACAATCTGTATATATGCCTGCATAGTCCATTTATATACCTACAAAGTCTTTAGATTTTAAAACCTGCAAAGTCCATAAATTTTAGAACCTGCAGAGTTTGTAGATTTTCTTCAAGTTGTATTATTCAAACTGTTGATGACTATGATGGTGTAGATGCTAATTTTATATGCCTTTGTGTATTAATGTGATGCAGCATTATGTTATTCTTTATTATGTCCCCCATGAGTAATTATTTTAAATAATTACATTTAACTTTCCATTTACCTTTCACTGCATAGGTTAAATGAGTTAATTACTATTGTTAAATAGTAATTAACTCTATTTTACCATCCTTAACCATAAAATATTAAAATCAAATAAAAACAAAAGTCTATCCAACCTCCTAACAAACCTATCCCATGGTTAAAACAACCTAATAACCTCAAAAATCATTTTAACCATCATTTAACCCATAGCCAACCTATTAGAATGACATTTGGTTCAACTTCACCCATTTTTGGTAAATCAACGTCAATTATCCAGAATTGATGTCGATGAATTAGAGTCGATGTCAATCCATAAATATCCAAAAAAACTTCCATTGCTAGGGAGGAACAAATGTGAAAAGAAGGAAAACATTTTTTATTGTGAAATTTTATCCAAACTTGTCTTAAATCTATGTATAGACATTACTTTCCCCTTGCCACTTTGAAGAACACTTGATTAGTGACATTATGAGTTGATTTTTGAAGACCATCTACCTTATTTTGGTATCTCTTTATCTGCACATTTTCAACCATCCAAAGTCGGTATTTTTTTCATATTTAAGTTTTATTTATCTTTTACATCTGTATGTTTTTATTTACACTTGGTTTTTATTGTTTTATCAATTTTCTAGGCCATCATTATAGTCTATTATATAGTTCATCACCTTTACATAGAAATAACATCGATTCATCTGAATCAACATTGATCCTATAGGATCATCATTGATCCTCATTAAACTATAAAAATATCCTTAAATAGTCTATTTTTACATATTTAGTATCTATTAAATCTACATTCTAGTTTGCTAAAAATCTATCTTTTCATGTAAATGACCCTATCTGGATTAGTATATGATTTTTTTATCATCTTTGATCTTCTCATAGTCCCTCAACCTCTGTTTTCCGATCAGAGTGACAATGTATTTGAGATAGGACTTTGCATTATGGATTTTATACATAATTTTTAATACATTATTGAATAATTAGCTATAATTCAAGAAGATGTTGATGTATCTATAGAATTTTGGGATGCTTACTTTAATTTTATAAATCCTATTAATGATTAATTATCTTTGGAATTATCTATTTATATCTTATCCATATATATCTTTGTAATTCCATGTTTATTTATAAACTTTAATGTTAAACATGGGTTGATATCCATCTAATGAAGTGTATCACTTCTTGAGATTGGTTTCTTATTAGGCAATCCAATTTTTTTTTTTGTTAATCCATTTTTTTGAGTTAGTGTGATTTTTAGGTCATTCCTTCCCAGTCAAAGAGGAATTCCTACAAGCTTGATCAATGGTGCGCAACCAACCTTCATCACCAAGTAACTCTAAACCTTGAATTTACTTTGTTTTTAGTAGCTAATTACATCACATCAAAAAAGAAAACAAAATACTAAAACATTCTAGCACACCTGGTGGGACCCTTAAGGTCTCATTTTTATTGTTAAAATTTTAAATACTAAATTTAAGTCTCTTTGTTTGTTCCATTCATCCAAAAAGCATTAAATTATTATTTTTATTTTTTAAGGTTAAACTACATTGCATCATCTATCCTGCTTAGGTTCTTTCACTTAGAATAATCTAGGTGTAATCTATCGTAGCCATCACTTTATCCACACACAAACCAAATCACAATATCAATTAACACATCTAAACACTTGACATAAGGAAACTGATGGGGATTTCATCACCTCATGGTAACCTTTTTCTCAATGATCCTACTTGAATTTTACCACCAAGGGGAGGACCAACTCAATTCTTTGGATGAGTATAATATTTGGACCATTGGTATATTTTGGCTAAGTAACCACCCTGACTGTGGGATTGTGATGTGAGGAGAACAAGCCCCAAGTATCAATCCACGTATCAATATCAATATAGATTTCATTTGAGTGTCAAAGTAAAAATACCTAAAACCATCCTTAGATTACCATTTCTTAGGACCTTCGTTATCCTTTCTTTTTCTGTATTTCCTTCCACTTCTTAAAGTTAAAAGAGATAAAAAACTTTTTGGAACAATTTTAGTGTGTGTCTTTCATCTATAATTAAAATGAGATCATTCAAAAAAAAAATTGTTTTATTTGTTTATTTAATTTTTGCTTTTATTTTCCATCTCATGGTTTTGACTAGACAACAATCAAAAAAGGAAGTCAAAGAAGGTGT
The DNA here is from genome assembly GCA_037957365.1 of Torreya grandis. Classification (NCBI taxonomy): domain Eukaryota; kingdom Viridiplantae; phylum Streptophyta; class Pinopsida; order Cupressales; family Taxaceae; genus Torreya; species Torreya grandis. Next base: position 348,796 of record JARHVA010007771.1, read on the forward strand.
TACATCTTCTCCAATGGAATGTACACCTAGTCATACCTCTTCCCCTGAGTCCTTTAAGAATCTTGTGTTACCACAATATTATCCTCAATGAGATCCTTCCTTTGTATAAATAATAGACAACAATCCCATTGCTCTCAATTATTACCTTCATAATTGAGTGATTCATATTTCTCCTTCCCCCCATACCCAAGGCTCTCCACATGTGTATGGGATGCCTTTCAAGGGGAATGAGAGAATTGGAGAATTTACCATGGCCATGGTAACCTTTTCCACTGAATCTCTTCCATCTAGATCTAATGCTCAGATAACACAACCTTTAGAAGACCAACTATTCATAGTATATACTAGTTCTCTAACCCTCATTACTTAGATTCAAAATACCACTTAGCATATATCCACTATACCTCCTCAAATGTTAGTAGTGTCAATTATTGTAATTTTCCCACCCATTAGAATGACATTAGCATATAGCTCAAAATAAATTCCTCACACACATCAAATCCCTCACGTGAAATAAATCCCTTATACATAACAAATCCCTCACACATAGTAAATCCTTCACACACAACAAATCCCTTATACCTAATCTTTCCAATAGTATGTCTCCTCAACCACCCAGTACATGGCTTCATCACAGCCAATGATAACTACTTACTTAAAATCCTTCCCACAAAAAAATATTACACTACAAGTCTCACAATACATAGTGACATATCAACCTATTATATCTACTACAACAAGATACCTTCCCTCACAACCTATGTATACCTCTTTACCAAGCTATCAACCCCTTAAACAAAATGTCTTAGAAATTGTGACTCAGAATAATAATTAAATATACTTCATAAACATCCTTATGAATAGGATGGCTAGTTTGGAAGCCTCCACCTCTAGACATAATACAATTCTCACATATGAGAAAATTTGTAATAAGCTAATCCATCCCTTTGTCACTATCTAACCATATCCCTCACAATGAGAGATTCCTAAGTTTACTAAATTCCAAAACAAAGAAGATCCCCAGCAATACCTTAGAGCCTTTCAACATGCATGTTATCTTATAGCCCCATATCATTAGCAAGATCTGTGTTAGATTGGTATAATTCCATTCCCCAACATTCTCTCTTTTCCTTTGGGTAGTTGGCCCAAATTTTTATAGAACACTTCTCAATCAATATTTCTCAAAAAGTGACTATCATGGATCTTTATGCTATCAGATAGTTTGATGATGAATCCATATCAGACTTTGTTTCTTGATGGCATAACTTAATCAACCAACTAACCTTTTCCTTGCCATAAATATAATTAATTGATTTTTTTTCATGTTCTTGTGTAAAACATATATCATCCATGTTACAAATTCAAACTTTTAAGACTTTTTACAAAGCCTTTACCATGGCCCGTAAACTTGAACTCCATGGTATTGAAGAGGGAAAAGTTAAGTTGCATAATAAAAACTTTAAATCTGACCCCTTCAAAATCAATAAAAATAATCCTAAACCAAAAGGGGAAGTAAATGTAGTTATGGTAAAAACCTCTTCCCCTCTAGCATCCAAACAATTTGGGTCTTCCACTTATCAAACATAGCAACCTACAGACCTTACTTATTTTACCCTAAGACATATACCCCTATAGGAGAGCCTTATAATACAATATTAGACAAACTCCTACAAGAAAATTTTATTGAACTCCCTCCAATTAGACCAGTTGATGATACACATTCTAAACCCAATTAGTATAAAGAAGATGAGTTTTTTTCTTATCACAATGTAATAGGACATGACATATTATGATGTCAATCCTTTAAATGATTGGTACATAACTACATTGACAAAGGTGATCTATAGTTGGACAATCCAAATTCTCCTCCTAACCAATCTTTGGATATTTTCAAACAACCATTTCTAAACCACCCATCCACATCGAACACAGTCCAAGCTAACCCTAAAGAAATACAAAATCAAGTCATCCACATGATTAATATAGTCCATGACTTGTTACTACCTAAAGAAGTTCCAAAAAATCCTTCGATCTTGGATCTCCTTATGGGAGGTTATTTTTATATGAGTCAACCTGAGGTCATTAAAACCATCCCAAAATCCCTATAGAACTCCCTTGTCTTATTACATGGGATCATTCACTTGAACCATCCCATTCACCTTCTCATAGTGAACCTCCTAAAAGGAAAATGAAACTACTCCTCAAGATGTCACCTATAAACATCTTGATACTTCTAGAGTTAAACATTCCAACCCTTTGATCCTTAGTGAACCTCTTCATGGTAAGCATATAATGAGATCTTATCCTTTTGCCCAAAACAATGACCCTTTGAAACCATCTTCTACCATAGTAACTCCTTACCCCAGAAATACTAAAGGAAAGGGTAAAGCTGCTATCATCGATAGCTAGGACAATTGTCTTGGTATTCCACCAAAGAAGGTTGTAGCTCATCTTCAAATTAGAGTTGATATTTCTCTAACATCAAAAGATAAAAACCTTGGTCTAAAGGACCCCTCTTTTTTCAACATAGAAAAACAAAGGGCCTACCTCTTTTATATCATCTCCATCATCTATTTTATGGCCTCATCTATCTTCTAGAGTAACTTCCCCTATCATAAGTGCTTCTATTCAAACACATGGGAAAATACAAAATCCCCCTCCATTGTTAAGTACACCTCAATTTTGATTTCCACCTTCCTCCATTAAGGTAAAATTAGATAAATCTAAAGGAAAAGAGCTTAAAGTTGTCCCTCCTATAAAGGCTAAGCAACAAAACCAAATGAGTAATACTTTGCCAAAAGAGCCTATTATCAAAACCCCTATAAAACTATAGTATGACCCTTTCAAAGGAGCTTATGCTATAATCTTGAAACAATTATTAGATACATCCCTCATTATGCTACCACCTATAAGGTCTATTAACCTTCATCCTTAGAGACCTACTTAGTATAGAAATGAAGAAATATGTGCATATCATAGAGTACATAAACATGATACATAAAATTGTAAAGCCCTTAAGGTCATAATCCAATAGTTAGTCTAGGATGATGACCTCTTAATTTATGATCTAAATGATCAAAATCCTAAGTAAAAGGTCACTATTCCATCCATTCCACCCATCCATAATATTGTGAGTCCCATAAGAGATAAGGAGTTAGTAGCCTCTTCAGATCCACCTTTTTTACATATTGATGTCATCCACATAACCACCCATTCTCAAAACCAAAATCCTAATAAATATAAGGTTTCAATTATGGGAGCTTATACCTCTAATACACTTAAACCATCTAAACAAAAGCTTAAATTTTCTATTATAGGAACTACCAAGACCAAAGTCAAAGAGTTGGTAAAAATCTCCATACTAAAACAACTCCACCAAATGCATATAAAAATGTCATTAAATGAGCTTATAAAAAATTCTCCACAACATTAACAGGGAATGATAGAAGCGCTCCAAGCCATTGAGGTCTGATCAGATGAACCTCATTCTTTGTCAGATTTTATAAGAGACCTTCAAAGGGTCTCAACTATTAGTTTTACTAATTTTGAGGTTGCTCCTTTATCACCCAAAGATCAAGATCCCCCACTTTTCATCATAGCTCAAATAAATCAATCATGAATTAAAATAGTTATGATTTATAATGGATCTAGTATTAATATTATTTATTCATATGATTTTCAATAGTTATAATAGCCAAAAACCATTGTTTCCTAATTCTCAACAATTCTCCATGCATTCAATGACATGGTAGCACCCATAGTAAGAATAGTAATACTTCCCATTTGCATAGTTTTTCACACTATATATGAGATCTTTTATGTAATAGAAGGAACATTATAATACAACATTTTATTAGGTCATCCATGGATTCATGTGATGTGATGTATACCCTCCACAATCCATCAGTGCCTTAAATATGAACATGAAGGCTAGGTACACATGATCCCTATTGATCCTTATCTTTTTAAATCATGCAACTTCACCTTTTATCCAAGTGATGTCATGATACCCTCACCTAATGCAATTCCATCTTCATCTTCTAATCAAGTCTTGACTAGCATGACTATTACTACTTCAAAACTACCTACTCTAGAGTCCATTGACTCCATGATGTAGTAGATTTTGATAGGGGAATACTAGTTATTAAACCTTAACACCTTACACACTCCTAAAGAATATGGCCATCCCAATAAGCAACCTATGTATTCACCTAGCCTAGGTAAGCTCATTCCTTTTGGACCACCTTTATTACATACTCACTTAATAAATGGTGGGATCAATCAAGATACCTTAAAACCTGATGATAGTATTTGTGATAGACCTTTTATAACTAATTTTTCCTTTCTTAGCAATCCCCAGTTCGTGCAAACCTATCTTTATCACTATGCTTGAAAAGGTTTCAACATGGGTAGATATGAGTAAGGTCCCCATGTTGTCACATTAGGAAATTTCAAAAAACCACATGAAAAGCATGGCTTAGATTTTAAGAAAGATTCTAAATCTACCCCCAAACCTATTTTTCTACCATCTTTAGAAGAAGAAGAGCCATATTCATTATCTGATACATCTTCCTTGACCAGTGACACTATATCCATCCCTCCTAACTTTTTTTTAGTTAATATGATCTCCTTAGAACCCCTTGTCTTCCATCGTGATAGCAAAATTTGAACCATCCCTTTGACATATCCTAACTTAATCAGGAATGATACATTAACCATTCTTATTTTTTAGTGTTAAGATGATGAGTCAATCTTGACTCATTTGGGTGCTAAAAACTCTTATCTATGTAATTCTCTTCCATTTGAAATCTCTAGATTATTAAATGAAGCCACTATTGATATTAATATTGGGTCTCAAGAAACCCTAAAGATTATTAAAATTAGAAAAGACTTAGATCCATAAGAAAACTAGGATTTAAACACTTTTCTATCAAACCATAGTAAGGCCTTTCCTTGGTCTTATAGTGATATGCCTAGTATTGACCCTGCAATCATTATTCATAATATTGTCACCTTTCTTGATGTTAAACTGGTGAAGTAAAAAGTAGGTAAAATGCATCTCCATATCTCACTCCTAGTAAAAGAGGAAATACAATGCCCTTTATCCACTAAATTTATTCAACCCATTGATTATCCTCAGTATAGTCCAAAATTATTCCAGTCACTAAGCCTACAGGGGGACTTCACATATGTACTAACTTTCGTGACTTAAATCTTGCTTTTCTAAAGGATGATTTTCCTCTCCCTAATATAGACCAGTTGCTAGACTTAAAAATTGGCCATGAAATTTTATCCCTTATGGATTGTTTTTATGGTTACAATCAAATACTCATTTCACCAAAAGATCAACATAAAAATTCATTTATTACTCCTTGGGGGACCTTCTGCTACTGTGTTATGCCTTTTGGCCTAAAGAACATAGGATCCACCTATCAATGGGCCATGACTTATATATTTCATGAAATAATCCATAAAATTGTTGAAGACTATTTAGATGACCTCTTTGAGAAGTCAAAACTTTGTAAAGATCACCTATCTATACTTAAGATTATTTTTTATCTACTCTAGTATTGTGTGTGTCTAAATCTAAAAAAGTACATTTTTGGCATCTTGATGAGTAAACTCTTAGGTTTAATTTTTTATATTAATGGAATAGAAGTGGATCCCACTAAAATAAATTCTATTTTAGAGATGCCTCCTCTATCTAACCTTAAGCATCTTCACAGTTTATAAGGCAAGCTCTAGTCTATTCATCATTTTATTTCCCAACTCTCTAATCAATGTCAACATTTCCACCATCTATTACAGAAGGATAGTCACTTTATATGGGATTCTCATTATCAAGAATCCTTTAATGCACTCAAATACTATCTTTTATCACCTCCTATCCTCACTCCACATAAGGAAGGGTAGCCTTTCTTCCTTTATATATCAGCTACAAATCATGCTCTAGGTGTTATGCTTGCCCATCTAGATAAGCATCACAAAGAGTAAGTTGTTTATTATATAAGTCATACCCTCATAGAATATGAAACACATTATTTTTATATCAAAAAATTATGCCTAGCATTGGTCCTTATAACCTCTAAACTTCATCATTACCTACTTAACCATAAGATGTACATAATTACAAGTACTAATCCCCTTAAGTTCATGCATTCTAAGCCTTATCAGAATTGATAGATGGTCATATGGATTATGCTTCTAGCTGAGTTTGATCTAGAATTTCTCCACCAAAAATATGTTAAATGACAAATTATTTTTTATCAACTGGATGAAGTACCTCTTAGTGATAATTAATCAATCAATTGTGAATTCCTTGATGAATCTATCGCATCCACTTCCCAATTAGTCAAAAAATATCAAATGACTCTATTTTCTGATGGGTTTAAATGTGAGAGAGGAGGTGGCACAAGAATTATATTAATCCCTCCTCAAGGTATTCCCATGCATTTATATTTTAGGTTAGACTTTGATTTCACCAACAATATGGCTGAATATAAAGCATTGATCATAGGCCTCCAAACTACCCTTACATTAGGTGTTAGATCACTTAATATCTATGGTGATTATCAGCTAGTATTCAATCAAATCAATGGTGTATATCAATACAAGAATGATAATCTCTAAAAATATAAGACATTAACTGATCATCTCTTATCCACCTTCAAATGTTATGCCATACAGGGTACCCCTAGATCAATGAATAAGTTCATTGACACTTTGGCATCTCTTACTTCTTTTATCCCATCCTCATCTCATGAGTCTAAATTATTTGTCCTTATCCATTGAGTTAATCAACCTTCCTACATAAGTGTTAATCTTCCATCCATTAGTAATATTGAATAAAACTTGGAGGATCCATGGTATGCATAGTTATTTAATTATCTATCTATAGGATTATCTCTTCCTCATTTGTCCAAAGGTGATAGGCACATCTTCCAAAAAAAATATGCCCACTATATCATAATGGGGTTTGTTCTTTATAAGCATGGTTTCAATGGAATTATTATCCATTGTCTCTAAAATCATGAAGTTACCTTATCTATTTAGGAGGTACATTATGGGTCATGTCGTGGATACTTTAGAGGCCATGAAATCACTAAAAAAATATTACATCTAGGCTACTATTAGCCCACTCTAAATCAAGATTATTGTGCATACATTAAGAGGTGTGTAAAATGTCAGTATCATGAAAAATATCTCATGTCCCTAGTAAATCTTTATAGGTAGCAAGGGAATTCTACCCATTTTCCCAATGGGGGCTCAATCTTATAAGGCAAATTAATCCTACATCCTCCCAATGTCACAGCTTTATTATCACTGCTACAGAATACTTCACTAAGTGGGTGGAAGTTGTGCCACTTATCTTGACTATAGTAGAAAAGATTATCCAAGAAATCTGCCTACATCAATCAACTTTCTAATTATAGGCTTATCATATTAGTCATCCTACATGTTAGCATAAAATTGATCCCTAAAAGATAAATCTTGATTTTGAGATATGGTGTGGAGAATGTTATCTCTAAAATAAATACATTCCCCCTCATCCCATCAACAAGCATAATAGTCCTAGTATAAAAAAACCAAGGCCAAAGCTTTAAACTAACTAAGGTTGTGTCAATATCTCTTATCATTTAGCTAATGATGTATATGCCATGTGTATGAAAGATTCTCTTTCTGGTTATGGTCCAAGTCAATGTCAAGTAAATCCATAAAATGTAATCACTAAAATACATAACTTCACAATAATAAATCACTAAAATATATAATCCACAATTATTATTTAGCATAATTCAAACTCATAATCCATTAATATGAAACCATCTCATGATATACATAACATATAAATCAATCCATAAACATCCACAACATATATAAGCACTGATCAAAATTAAAAACATAACATCTAAATCTATAATCCATCACATCCATAATCTAGAATCCATCCATAGCATACATGATAACAATAATCAAAATTAAAACACAAAATCTAAATATATAAACCATCACATCCATGAATCCATAAAATCATAACATATCTATAACCATCAATAAATCCATAAATGAATACACATGATCCATCGATAAACATAAAATGTTTGTATATATATATATATATATATATATATATATATATATATATATATATATATATATATATCAAAGGTCTATACAAATGCCATAATATGAATACAATGGGGGATCTTAGCCCATATAATATGCTCTGCTCAATGAAATTGATCTTGTTGAGGTGAATTATATCACCTCCCTTGTCATCTCCTCTTAAGTCTATTATACTCCTTAAACTAGCAATACCCCCAAGAGTCCTCTATGATTTGTGGTAGCTAGCCATGTATGAATTAAATCAAGCAACACTAGGTAGCCACCTCTATATTATCCTCTCATAATATGACATCTCTATGGTAAAATTCATGTACTGCCAGAGTGGTATCATATCTATAGGAGGTGCCATGCTAGATCCTAAAATGTCTGGGGATATTCTCTATATCGAACTATACCTCATTTGCTCTAGCTCTATCCTATATTTGTCTCACGATTATATGTCCTGATCATGTTTTCCCCTCATGCTATATATATCGCTCTATAATATATTAATATGATCTTATAGTGTAACATGGGCTACCCATACCTCCTATAGCTTAGCCCTCAAACTATCTCTCTCAGTAATAACTAAAGTTATATCTATATGATCATATGTTTGGGTATCTTGTAAAGGTCCCTCCTCCATGTGCACATCTGGGGTATATTATAATGGTGCTTCCTCCATGTGTATATCTATAACCTCCTACTCTACCTCTCCTCTTTCCTCATCCTCTTTAACCTCCCTCACCTCCTCAATAACCACCCCATGTCATGGTCTAACTACTCTCTCTTATCTCCTCACCATCTCAACTGTAAACCAAAATATGTAATCATTTGTATACCTGACATGATATAGGTCACTCATTGTAGGCTCCTCTTATGGCCCCATCAAAATAATAGTAGTATTAGGGTCCAACTAGTCCAACTCTATATCCTCCCACCTATACAAGTGTGGGGCTAAGGGAACATCCTGTAATAACCCAAACTATCGATGAACCTTATCAAATTAAAATAAATCAAGGTGATTTAGCCATCATCTATGTACCCATATCTCTTAGGACACATCTCCTATCTCCACTGCTAACCCAGGACACATTATAAAGTCTACATAATGCCTCTAGATCACATCCCCTATCTGTAAGTTGATGAACACCTATCTATAGTGCACTAGATCTTGCACCACCCTGTCAGCATGTGGAACAATCAGATCTTCCTTCCACTGAAGGAAGCCTATGTTGTATACCATCTCCCCAAATCTAGTCCATAGATTCCCTATATATAAAATCATATGGATGTTCTCATATGCTTAACAATGTAATATAAATTTAATATCAAGCCCTGAGCAACACCTAATATGCCATCTCTACAACTCCCTGTATATCTGATCTAATAGTGTGGGAACCAAGTAAAAATTGTCCAAAAATACACCATGTCTACTATAACACTAGTAAAAATCCATCATAGTCATCCTCCCCTAGAATATAATAGTACATAATAAGTTAGTGCTAGAATCATCATCATCGACACAAGTCACTCCATAAAATCCTAGTCATAAAAGGAGAACCCCCTAGTAAAGAATATATTATCTACTATATCCTCATCATATAAGTGCACCAATGCCACCACTCATCTATCCTTGTCCACAGTATATATAGGATCACCTAGAATCAGTACTTAGAGAATGTGGTGGATGTCCTTTATAGTGATCATCATCTCCCCTATCAGTAACCAAAACATGTTGGTGGTGTAATCCCACCACTCTAGCAATGCCACTATTATGTCGACATCTCAATGGAAATGGTGATAATGATGAATCCCTCCAAATACAACCACCTCAATATGTGCCCAGTCTTCATAGCTCATAAACTCTTACAACTACACCAATAGTGGAGGGACCCTATCTCTCATTGTTAGTAGCTCTCATAACTATTAAAAAAAATCCTTCTAGTTAATCAAATGCCTAAGTTTTCTATTTTTTATTTATCCTCTAAGGATTGATGTTGATTTTATACTAATCGACAATGATCCTATGGATCATGGTCAATCCCTTTTTGATCGACATCGATCCTCTGAGATTGATGATGATTTTCTTAACCAAAAAAAAAATTCCCCCTAGGTTATATGTTCCTAAAATAAAAAGCATATACTTATATACCCCCCTTTTTTCCCACAATTTTCCTATCAAACCAAACTTGTAATACACAACTCAAAACAAAACAAAATATAAATAAATAACTAAATTTCATAAAAATTAAAATTCCTACCTTATCATCACCATCATCATCATCATCCACTCCCTCTCACCTCCATTGTCTCTCACATCCTCTTGCAAGGTTGACATACATCAAAATTTTCTCTTAGATTCTTATTCATGTCAATAGCCATATGATCCTTATGTCACATTAGATGCCTATATATAGCCTTTCTATCAATCGATTTCGATCACCCAAATCAATGTCGATCCACTTAATCGACATTAATCCCTTACCAATTGTTGTTGATTGTCTTGGCTTATTGAAATATTTTTGCACTTATTGGACTATTTCACATCCTCCCAATTTATCTCTCAAGCCCCATCTTGTTACCTTTGCTTAAGCCATTCCATTTTTGTTTCTTATTACACTTTATATTTGGGGATTTTGACACCTTGTCCTTAAAGTTGTATCCCCTTTTTTTTTGGCATCTTCCCATTATAAGATTTTGAGGCTATATTTTGTCTTGAGAACATTTTTCTATAGGTAATGCAAACACCATACACACACCCGATGCTATGGTCCATCATTCTTATCTCTTATTCTCTTACTAGCCTTTACTTGCACCCACCTATTTCAAATATGGCATTTTGTTACTTGATTCAGTCTTTAGGGCATTACTGGCTGCATTACTTTTTATTCCATTAAGTACAAACTTGGAATTACATTATAGCCATCTACATTTTTTATGTGTCTTTAGCTATCACCCATTTGTCTATTTTTACTCACCCCATTATGTTTTTTACCTTTCATCTTTTTTAAATCTATCATCTATTTTGTCTCACTTCTCAGTCCCTAGTTTGAGGGGGGATACCTTCTCACAATAAACCTTAGGCATTAGACACCTTATAGTTTTTGTCTCACAACCTGCTATTGCGTACTACTCCACAAAAAGGGGTAAATGTAGATGCTAATTTTATACACCTTGTGTATTAATGTGATGAGTCATTACGTTATTCTTTATTATGTCCCCCATGAGTAGTTATTTTAAATAATTACATTTACCTTTCCATTTACCTTTCACCACATAGGTTTAATGAGTTAATTACTATTGTTAAATAGTAATTAACTCTATTTTACCATCCTTAAAAATAAAATATTAAAATCAAATAAAAACAAAAGTCTACCCAACCTCCTAACAAACCTATCCCATGGTTAAAACAACCTAACAATCTCAGAAATCATTTTAACCATCATTTACCCCATAGCCAACTTGTTAGAATGGCATTTGGTTCAACTTCACCCATTTTGGGTAAATCAACATCAATTTTCTAGAATCAACGTTGATTCATAAATATCCATCAAACCTCCATTGCTCAAGAGGAATGAACATGAAAGGAAGAAAGGATTTTTTTATTATGAAATTTTTTCCAAACAAGTCTTGAATCTACATATAGACATTACCATCCCCTTGCCACTTTGAAGAACACTTGATTGGTTACATTATCAAATGATTTTTGAAGGCCATCTACCTTATTTTGGCATCTCTTTATCTACACATCTTTAACCATCCAAGGTCAGTATTATTTTCATATTTAAGTTTTATTTATCTTTTGTATCTCTATGTTTTTATTTACATTCAAGTTTGATTGTTTTATCAAATTTCTAGGCCATCATTATAGTCTATTTTATAGTTCATCACCTTTACACAGAATTGACATCAATTCATTTGAATTGATGTTGATCTTATAAGATCATCATCCATCCCTGTTAAACTATAAAAATAGCCTTAAATAATCTATTTTTGCATCTTTAGTAATTATTAAATCTACATTCTAGTTTGCTAAAAATCTATCTTTTCATGTAGACGACCCTACCTAAATTATTACATGATTATGTTAACATACTTAATCTTCCCATAGTCCCTCAACCTCTATTTTCCAATCAGAGTGACATTGAGTTTGACCTAGGACTTTATATTGTGGCTTTTATATGTAATTTTGAATATATTAATGAATAATTAGTTATAATTCAAGAAGACGTTGATGTCGCTATAGAATTCTAAGATGCTTACTTAAATCGCATAAATCCTATTATTGATTAATTATCTTTGGCATTGTCTATTTATATCTTATCAATATATATCTTTGTAATTCCATTTTTATTTATAAACTTGAATGTTAAATATGGGCTGACATCCATCTAAGGAAGTGTATCACTTCTTGGGACTAGTTTCTTACCAAGTCGCCCACTTATTTTTCTATTAATCCATTTTTGTGAGTTAGTGTGATTTGTAGGTCATTCCTCTCTAGCTAAAGAGGAGTCCCTATAATATTGATCAATGGTGTGCAACCAACCTTCATCACTAGGTGACTCTAAACCTTTCATTTACTTTGTTTTTAGTAGCTGATTAGATCACATCAAAAAAACAAAAAAATACTAAAATAGATGGTTCCCTTGATGTTTAATACGTTGAACTGGTCTTGAATCATTGAACTACATGGATGTAGAGCTACTATCTGAGTCCATAGATATGAATTGAGTGAGTCCATAGTAAATTTAGGTGAGTTGTAGCTATGTCTAGAGCACCTGTAGCTCACCTCAAAGCTGATATTTGGTTGGTGACTCATGCTCATGTCTAATATAGCTTATTAGGGGCTGCATATATACACATTAACAACTTTTTCTAGATATTTAGTATCAAGAATCAACAAATAAGAAGACAATGATTTATAAAGAAATAACCAAGATATATTTATTTATCTCATTCTAAATAAATCATAAGTTTAGAAACTACACTTAGATCCACTTCTCATGTAAGGAAAAAGGATGTTATTTCATTGATATAATGAGTCATTTTATGGTCTCATCAATATATTGGTTCTATATTCAAAACCAATAACCACTTAATACTACCACAAAGGTTAAAACACATCTTAATGAAAAAAATAAATACCTACAACCCATTTATATAAAAATGGAATATAGTAGGGTTAATCATTACATCAAGCCATAAAATAATTTATTCAAGCCAAGATAATTAAAACTAGTCATATATAAATATATAGATATTTTAGGATCAACAAACATCAATCTAATAATACCATAAAAATATAGAAAAATCTCAATGCAGAATTTGACATCTTATAATCATCCAAAAGTATTGTAGTATACCTCATATATAGTTACCAAAACGAGCCACAAAATCATGGATTCACACCAAGGCAAATCCGAATGTTCATAGACCCATGTTAGAAGGCATAGTTCAGAGGATTTCATCAAGATAAATTTCAATAGGGTTTTTATTTTTGGGAAAACTAATCATTACATGCAATAGTTATTTTCTATGCCTAGAAGGGTAAGATAATATCACAAAGAAATACACTAGACTAGTATTTATATACCAAAATAAAATAGCATAGCTAAGGTGATCAATTATAGCCTTGTAAGAAAATATGAATAGTCATAAAAATCATGTTTTACCTTGGTTAGGGTTAGAATTGAAAATTTCACATGCCTTACTAGATCTCAAGATTGTAATAATAATAACCAATTCTAATGCAAAAACACTATGCCATTTTCCATCTTGAATATTATTTATTCATTAAAACATGACTAAAATACTATTTAATTAATAATGGAAAAATAAAACCCCAAATTATAATAACCAACAACACTCAAAAACTAAACCCATAATCCATACGAAAGAAATTTTATTTTATTACATTTTAGGTCCATAATGAAATTGTGAAACTTCATAATGGACCTATAATGTCCATATAAAACTCTCAAGATTCAACAGTCAATAGAATCTTAATAGACTTGCATTCATAATCCCAAATCCACTTATAATTTTTAGAGGCTGTAGTGGTGGAAAAAGTCAACTTACCTAATGTTGCATTTTTCTTTCTTGATAAGATTGAAAAAACCCTCCTTATATGGATTGACTTCTTCTTCCATCCTCTCAATAGGGTTTTCATTCCCTCCTTTAATCTCCTCTATTATCATTTACACTATGGTATTTCCCAAGATGACCTCCCATTACACCTACCTTCTCCTAAAAAAACTACTCAATTGCATGCTATGGGAGGTGAATCAACTACTAGGTAGAAATGATGGTTAAACAAAAGCTAATGCATTAACCTAGATTTGGTAATTATGCTTTTTGGTGAGTCAAAAAGTCTCATGAACCCATTGGCCATATGGCAAAATGGATCATGCTTCTTAGTGAGTTTGAGATAGATTATGTAAACCAAAAAGCACTAAAGGGGCAAGTTCTTGCAGATCAGCTTATTGAAGCACCCCTTATAGACACAGATCCATTGACATTCCAATTTCGTGATGAATCCATCATTTAAACACCTATTGAGGAGTATCACTAGAAGCTATATTTTGATGGTTCTTTCATAACATATGGATTAGGGGTAGGACTTTGGTTCATTACTCCATAAGGGGATCTAATCCCTCAGTTAATCATTATGAAGTTTCTTTGTACCAACAACATGGTCAAATATGAATCACTCATTGTAGGGATTCGATAGGTAGTAAAATCAAACAAACATCATTTAAATGTTTATGGTGATTATTAGTTAATAATTCATCAAGTTATAGACCATTTTTAGACCAAAGATGATAAGCTAGTTCCCTACACGCCCATGGTCAACACTCTTAAGAAGTATATGATCAATATAAAGTTTAAACATATACCAAAGGCAAGTAATAAAATAATAGATTCCATATATACCATTGGATCAATCATTTGACAAATGGATACAACAAAATAATATTAGTTTCTTGTTGAAAATCTACTAGTGTCAACTCATGAACCTTCAACCATCATAATGATATGTTATACTATTGGTGCCAACTATATTCGGTATTTAGACCTATACACCTACCTAAATGATCAGATTATGCCACCAAAAATATCCTATAAATAGTCCAAATCATTCATCCACTATGCCCACTATTATACCTTGAACCAACCTTATACCACCTCAATTTCGATGAAACTCTACTTCATTATTTACCTTCAACAAAATATAAATTAGTGTTAAGGGAAGTTCATGAAGGGGTATGTGGATCCCACACTAGTGGGGTCATCCTATCTAAAAATCTCTTGCATGCTTGGAATTATTGGCCAATGATGGATGCAAATGCAATTGTATATGTAAAAATATGTGATAAATATCAACAACATGCTAATATGATACATTCCCCACTCAATACTTTGAAACAAATGTTAAAACCATGGCCATTTATTACATGGGGACTTAATCTCATTGGGAAGATAAACCCCACCTCATCTAATGGCCATAAACATATCTTTACCACTCTTGAATATTTCACTAATTAGGTTGAAGCTATACCCCTCACTTATGTGACTAGTCTGGAATATTTCACTAATTTGGTAGATTGTGGGAGCCCATACTAAGTCACAAGAAATCACTTATCATTTAGTTTCTTCATAATTTTTAGCCATTTTATTCCACACTCTCACTGTTTTACAAGTTCATTCCTATTTATTCTATCACATCCATCATGTTTTCATCTTATCCTCATTTTCTTCCCATTTCCTATTATAAATACATTTGGCCTAAATTTTTGTTGGATATTATGTCCATATTACTATGTAGGTAGTGTCCACTTGCCTAGTGTATCTAGAGATAGCTCAACCACCCCTTCCTTTTATTTGGTTTCCCCATCCTATTTGTTTGTTAATTTATTTTATATTTTCTAGGAGAAATGTGTATTGTCTTGTTTGTGTCATGTTTGTTTGTACTAACATTGTGACTAATTTTTTTTTGTTTGTTTGTTTCTCTTTATTTTGTTTTCTTGTTTGTTTGTTTGTTTGTTTATGTGCATGTTTATTTACTTTCATGCACTATTGCCTTGATTTAGTCTATGATCATTCATTAGGTGATTCATTATACCTTATTCTTGAATCAATCCATATTCATATGTTAACATTATCATCATGGATTTTATCATTGGTGCATTTTTTCCATTAAGTATTGTATCGAGAGTTAGTCCTTATGCATATTTTGGTCAAATCCTCATGGTGTTCTATCATGATGCTTACCACATGTCTTATAGCAAAAATTGGATTTAGAAAGTCTACATAGCAAATGTAACAATGATATCTCATTGGAACCAACTTTATCACCAATCCAAATCTAACCCAAATCATATTCCAAATAGAGTAATTAAATAACAAAACAATTTTCTTCCTTGTTAATTTAGATGAGCATATCCCTTCTAGCAGGTTGTTTAATTAATCTATATCCTCTATATTGATTCCAAATCATGTTTTTCATCATCATATTTACCATCATCATTTCATATCATGTTTACCACTATCAAGGTTTAATAATTATAACTACCTTTGGGTAAATCATTTCACATCATCCCACTTAAATTATCAATTATTTTAACTACCTTTGGGCAAATCATTGTGTTTCCACATTTTTTCCACTATTAGGGTCCAATGGTTATAATTGCCTTTGGAAAAATAATTATGTTTTCATAAATTTGAGAGTTCATGATTATAACCACATTCAGGAAAATCATTCACTTTCTTCTACCCAATAGGGGTATGTTTTTATCCTACCTATGCTAATGATTATAATTTCCTATGGGAAAATCATCTTGTTTATTTTTCCTAACTAGGGCAATTCCATATACCATTGATTATAACTACCTTTGATAAAATTAGTACATTCCACCCCATCATTTTCATCTGTTTGGTCCATTTATTTCCTTCTTTCAAAGGACTTTTTTATGACCCCTTTTCCAATTGCTCCCTCAAGGGGGCACCCTATAATTTATCCATTGTCATTGAAGTCATAAGCAAATAGAACATTTTTATTCTTTGAGAAGATGTTATTGTGCTTACAACTTACAATACCTTCCTACACAGGGGAAAACTATAGACATCTAAAAGTGGCCACCAATGGCTTCATACTAAAATTTGGATCAATTCTTACCAACCTTTGTTAATCAAACCTAATAATTTCCAAACATCTCAAATTTGGCTTCATAACATCTGATATTAACCTTTAGACCTATTAAATGGACCAAATACACACATCAATTAATTCAAAATCATTTAAAATGTCAAAAAAGCCTAAAAATGATTGATTAGCATTCTAAATCAAATTAAATTCCTAACAAGAATTAACCATGAGCAAATAAATGAATTATCAAAAAGGAAATTCAAAAATTAATGAATATCGTAGGAAATAATCATTACGTTTCATGAGTTATCCAAAATCCAAAATATCCCACCCATGTTTATTCTATTTTATTCATAACATTAGGACACCTTTTGAATCCGCGAAGGTTAGTTAACTCAAAAGGGTTATGTTTAACCCCTTTCAAGCCCCAACTACACCCTAACTCATCTTGGTTTGGGATTAGTTTCTAAGCTTAGACCTCTCCATTTAAATAGCTTGGATAGAGTAATGATATAATGTATAATTTAGGGCATGAAGCAAATACAAAGTGTTGTAATTAAAAAATTGAGCCAAACTAAGCCATTTTCAAGCCATATCCAAGCCAACCATGGTGACAAGAGGAGATGGAGATAAACAAACCCCATTTTGAGCACAATCCAAGCAATCCAAATAAAGAATCATCTTGGATAATTCAAAGAATTGGTAAGGATATTATATGCAAGTTCTTTCCATTTTTAGTTGTGCTTTGTTCATTTGTATTTCTTCATCATGCTCCTCATTTTGATTTAGGCAAGGTAGTGTTATGAATGTTAGTGTGTTTACTTTAATTTTGATTAGATTTTCATTGTGAAGCTAACATATGTTTTAACCACCCTCCTTGAATTCCTTGATCATAAATGGCATGCTTGGTGGGACCATGAACACCCCACATAGCAAGGAGATCATTATGCAAGTCACAAAATGAGAAATAGATGCTTGAATCTCTTTAAAATTGCATTTTTAACCTTGTTTTTGCCATATTTTATTTTGTTTTATTTCTCAGATCTACATAGAAATCAGCAATGGTTAGGTTCAACCAATGAAGTTTAAGTGCAATTGATGATGGTTTGGTCTAAACCGATTAGGATTTTACTTAACCAACCTCGATTCTATGTAAAATTTCGATAGTCATATTGTAGGGGGAAAATGCTCATAAATATTACATTTTAATTCTTTCTATCATTCAGATTCATGATTTATAGGTTTCAAAGGCATTTATATCCATTGATTAAACTTTACCTTATAGGTTTTCTTGATCTTTGTGCTAACCAAGGCTTAACTTAATGTAGTTATATTTTAATTTTTTACTTTTGGGTTCATAAGTGATTCATGAAAGTCTTAATTGATTGATTTCAATTTTTCAAGATCGACACCAGTTCTTTGCAAACCAACTGGTAATGGTTGCCTTGAAACTGCATCGATCATCTCTAACTAGCCTTGGTCACTGTATTTTTCAAAAATAAAACCTGAGAGCTAAAATTCAAACATCAATTACCCATCTAAGAAAGTGTTTCAAAACATGTCACTATTATCTAATAATTATAGGTCGAAGGATCAATTTGAAAACTATATTTTCTTTTTAGACTAATTAAACATTTGATTTTGGGATTTTAAAAGGAATTACTCAAATCTTGTATATTTCAATTTGGGTCCTAAAATTAACATGTTAGTTTTCACACATTTGGATATTGGTGTTTCAAATGAATCTAGGATGGATAAATCTTAGAAACATTTCTATTTTGGTGCTTAAAACAAATGTTTAAATCTTGAACATTTTAAATTGGTGTGTAAACATGAACCAAGGCTACGTCTTGAACCTTTCAATTTTGGGATTAAAAAAAACTAGGTGGTTTTACTTAAGTGGTTTCATGTAATTTATTTCAAGTTTTTGTGCTTAAGACAAGGGGCCAAGTAAAGAACATCGTCACATTTAAATTTGGTGCATAAAATCAAACTTCACTTGTAATTGCTTATAACTTGTTTGTTGATTATTTGTTTAAAAAAAAGATAACACATGTATGCTCTCTTCATATCCCCTATAGGGAACTCATGGGATCAAAAGTGCCTTTCCATTGTATTTGGTTCCTATTGTAAGACATAAAAAGAAATTTACCTAAACTCTCCCCAAACTTGCTTAGTATTGGGTGATCTAAAAGAAACACTAAAGTTTTTCTACTTATCTTTATTTTTCATGCATTTTGGATTATGAAGGGTCTGTCATTGCTTCTCATAAGTTATCTAGGGAAGCATTGATCTGGGGCTTCATCTCCAAGTAGTTTTTCAAACCATATCCATGGGGGGTTATATAAATTGGGATCACCCTATTAGGATGGTGCTTTGAGTAGTTAAACCATCTCCGTTAGTGGCAAGTTGGCTCAGAATGTATGATAAATCAATACATCACACTACACTAAGCAATTGATGGATGTATTGTTTATGAAAGTACAAGACATTTTCATAAAAAAATGATTGACATGGATCCAATTAACATGATGCTTTTATTTTGTGTGAAAACATGAAATTTTGTACAATGGGATCAATCTACATGGTCATAACTTGTACATTTTAGTCAACCCCACTTGGCCACACCTTGATAGGATTTAGTATGATATAATTAATTATACCTTTTCATTTAATATTTTATTACTTGGTGTGTTGGATCTAAAACTTTTTTGTTTATAACATATATTTTAATGAGTTTTTTGTCTACATTAATCCATTGTTTGAGGAGGCATTATGTTATCCATTTGACAGTTTGATTTAACTTAGAAAACATTTATGTCAAAATATTGTATGTGTCACTTGATTGAAATGGGCAAGGTTACACTACCCAAATCAATTAAATTTTCATGCCTTATAATTCTTTGAAACAAAACATTGTTTACATATTTTGGGAGTGATAACATATTTATGCTACCCAAATTATTTCAAAAGACTTGTCTTGTCTCGTATACCAATAATCATTGTTAAAGAAATCACATGTGCGTTGTTGGATATTTATTTTAGTGTCATTACATCATTAAAATTTGCCTATATTGTTGGTCATTAAGGCATAAGTTTTCTTAAGTTGAGTTTTTAATTAAATTTTTCAAGTTCAGATTCAAACATTGATTGATTTATGTTTAGGCCTTGATGCATAGGGGATGATACATAGATCTTTCTCTTTTGGGTTGTGTAATTTAGGTTATTTTTTGACCCAAAAATTGAAAGCTATATTGTTTGTGCCTTAATTTTTGAAATCAGTCCATCTTCAAATGCCTTTTGTTTAGTGTTTTATACCAATATGATCATGTTTATATCTAAAATCAAGTTCTTAATATTTTCTAAATAGTTCTAAGTTTGTTATATTAATCATCATCATCCTTTGTTTCAAGCCTAGCTTTTGACATTACGTTTGGCCAAAAGTCCTAGCACAGCTTGTTTGATCCTAGCTTTTGACTCCACATTTGGATAAAAGACCTAGTAACATTCCCCTTTCCTATTTTAGACCTATTTGGAATGTCTTTAGACATTAGAGTTTGGCATCTTATTTTTAGGTCATTTTACTTGACCTTGTTTGTGTGAAGTATTTAATGTTAGACATTTGACATTATACTATTTTTACCAAATATTAGCATAGAATTTTTGGAGATACAACTCCACCTTTGACCAAGTTAGACCTAGTTGAACCTTTTATCTTTTTATACATAACTTTTTAGATTTTATATAACTCTATCCTCTCTTATCGTAAAATATTTTCCATTTGATTTGATCATGTCTCACAATACATGTAGTGGAGCCATGCATAATCTAGGATATGTAAATGTTGTCACATAAGAGTACATTGTTTAGGACCCTTATAGATATGATTTTGTTTAGGATTTAGATTCTTATCCACCTTTTAACACTCAAATAGGGGAATAGATTCAAAATCCTTTAGCCAATTATTTGGTTAGCAATCCTTCATACACAGAGTAAGACCAAGAGAAAACATCCCAATATTTGGATAATGTACCTTCATTTTTAGAAAAATTTCAAAAACAACCTTATTACATTAAAATTCCATCATTTTTTAATCCTAACAGAGCTATAGATATAAGGACTAGTTTTCTGGCAAACTTTCCCCATGATAATTTACCAAATCTAGTAAGAGGGCCTTCCAACGTTTCTTAAAATGAACAATCGTCTTCTAGTTATCCTAATGAAATTGTGTCTATGCCATGTCAAGATCCTGATATGCTTGTCACACAAAGAGGCCTCATGGATGATCATTTTATTCAAATGCAAACAATATACTAAACATATCAAAACCTAACATGTAACTTTAATCATATGGCCTTATCAAATGCACCTCTTATTTAGTCACTCCCTTTGACAAGAGTCTTATTTGAGTTTAAAGGTTAATAAAATTAGGGTTTTGACCCAATTACACAAAACACTTTGGGAAAAAACATGTTTAATACCCCAACTATTGAGGAAGTGTCTTCTATGTTTACATAGAATAATAAGAAGAACATAGTGGACAATGTGTAACAAATATCAAATATAAACCAAATTGGTGTTAATTCACAAACACATAGTCATCCCAACCTTAAATAACTACCTCTAATACTCAACTAACTACTTCGTTAATCACCCAACAACAAGGATAAAGTAGTCAACCAATGACTAGTGCCATGTCACAACAAAATGTGATGAATCTTACTCCACCCCAATAGGTGACAAGTAGCATTCAAAAATAACAAGCATATTCATACATACCCATGCAATAGAGTTAAAATATATTTCCACCTCAATATGGGATACAAATGTTCCACTTTGCCAAGTAACAATGAGCATACCTCTTCAATTATGGATTAACATGTTGATTCAAAACCAAATGATGTTTAATCAACAATGTAAAAGTATTAATCAATGATAGATGTATAATTTCCAATATGCATCCACTTATCAATAAGGATTTTTTCAACAAATAGGTGCAAATTTTCCTCAAGTACCTTTTAGGAAACAATTACCTTTCATTCAAAACATGCCATAATTTCAAAGATAGGGTCTTGGGTCATAAGTTTTTTTCAATCAACAAGGTATGAATAGTTGGTAGTAGGTCCCTATTCAACCTCAATAGGCACATTATGACCATATACCTCCATCCTAACCATAGTATTCCCAACATCAAACCTACATACCCAATCCCAACTAGAATATTACACAACCACAAGTGAAATTTTAAATATTACACCTTAATTCATGCATGCATATTAATAGTCCATTACCTAACCAATCCAACATTTCCCAACAAATACCTCCATCATACCTTAGTCAAAGTAATCCAATTATGACTACCCAACCTCCACCTTAACAAGCCAATGATCCCATTAGTATCCTCGCATAGGAACTATAAAAAATGAAGGATTCCATTGCCCTCATTCAAGTGGGATGATGTATTTCTTACCCTTTCAACATGGAGTACTTGTAGATACCATTTCATCTAGGGTGTGAGTCATTAAAGTTTGAAAAATACAAGAGGAAAGGTGATCCCAAGGCCCATTTGATAGATTCTTTATTGCGTACCAACTAATGGCCTATAGTGAAATTGATCTTTTGTTATTTCCATGAAGCCTAGAAAGGCAAGAATTGAAATGGTTCCTAAAGTTTCCCAAGAATTCAGTATCTGATTTTGAAGATCTTTTAGACAAGTTCATAAAATGCTTCTCTTACAATCTCGAGCATGAGATTTCATTAGTAGAATTAACATAGGCCAAATAGAAATTTGGTGAAATATTCACAATCTATTTGTAGTGATGGAGAGCCCTTGCAATATGATTTACCCATAATCTACTAGATAAATAACTAGCAACTATGTTTACCAAAAATCTACATAATGAGATGTCTTATAATTTGGAGTTGCAATGTGCACACACTTCAAATAAATCATTTACAAAGGTTTTATGGTTTAAATAGAACTCATAAATAAAGGAATCATTAAACTAGCCTCATCAAATCAAATTCCAAACCAAAATCAGAATAATAGCCAAAGTTAAAATCTAGTCCAAGCATAGGCATCACAACAAACATAGACCAATAATTCTAACAGAACTAAGCAATTAAATTGCAATAAGAATGTTATTGGTAATGGAGTAAAAGAGTCTCAACATGTTTAAATGGTTCAAACACCATTTGAACATATTATGTTATAGCACATACCTCCTAACCAATAACCTTTTCAATAAACATAGCAGAACAGATAATTAGAACATGTGTAGTAAATGCAACAAATGCCTTTACAAAACCCTCCTCCAAGAAAAAATGTTCCAACTCGATCTATTTTTAGAAACCTTGGAAAGCCTATTGAGATAATGTTTTTTAATCTTTCCATAGCTGATTTGATCAGATGGCCTATTTTGAAAGGAACAATTCTAGAGGGTGATGACATTCCAGACTAGTATAGGCCAAATGAATTCTATGAATATCATCAATTCAATGACCATAATTTATATTGATGTGTGTAAATCAAACATATGATTGAGAATATGATTGAAAATAGAGATATCTCATTGGATTTTGGATCTTTCACATCCAATCAAAACCTTGAAATTTATCAAAATCCATTTACTCAACATAAAAAACAACAAAGACAATGGTGGTTAATGGAACATCAACAACAACAGTATCAACAACCAAGGTCAAACCAACCAATGGAACCAACAATAGAATCAATAGAACTAATAGTATAACCAAAAATGTCAAATCAATGGGTAGAGCCAAGGTCAAAATGGTGTAAACAATCAATAAATTTACCATGCATTATACATTACTATAACTCAGTTATAGGCCATATTATAAGAGGTCATGTTAATATCATTTATATTCATCTGAGACTAAGTACCAATTAGATAAGATCATTACTAATCATCCCCAATCAACCAACCCATTATAGTAATCCTTCCTTGACATGGGACCACACACAAGTGAACCAACAAGTAGGGATTCCCATGTTTAGACCTTATACTAATAAGTTGTCATTAGCCCATGACTAATTACAAGTGCACCAACAACCAAGACTTGTCCTATTTGGTCCCCCTACATGATCATTTATTAGAAACACTAGTCCTATACCTAATCCCAATTATGTAATCACAACTCAATGGTCAAGGATTACCATACCAAGCCCATAACCATATTCCACTTCACCCATCATCCAACCAACTATTAAACCCTGGGACAAGCCATTTATCACTATCCCAAAAGAGATGTTTGACATTTTGGAACAATTATAAAATATTCCAACACAAATATCCATTTTAGATTTGTTACAAATGTCTACTATCTATAAAAACATCTTGACTAAATTTCTTGGCCAATCCAAAGTCCCAAATAACAAATTTCCTAACAAATTTCAAGCTTTGGTTGGACACCTAGCTCCAGGACAATAATTAACCTTTAATCAAATTGATATGTCATCCCTTGGCCCACTTCATAATAACCGATTGTACATTGAGGTCTACATAATGAGGCACAAGTGAAACATGTCCTCATAAACAATTAATTGAGCCTAAATATTGTGTTTCTGAAGCTCATCAATCTTCTTAGGTACACAAAAATAGATCTTCAAGCATAAAAAATCACAATCAAAGCCTATGATAATGAAGAACAAGAATCACAAGGCACCATTAGATTACTAGTTATCATTCAACCCTTAACCCATGATAAAATTTATGATGTGTTAGATCTTGATTTGTCATATAACATGTTTTTGGTTAGACCTTGGATACATGAGATCTGTAAAATATCATTGACATTGCACCAGTGTATCAAGTTCCTCCATTTAGGAATGGAGGTGACTATTCTAAGAGATTTACATCTATATGAGCAATGTAAACATTTATAGGTCAAGTTCAAGAGATATAACTATCATTTTGGCATGACTCTAGTTTCCAAGTAGGACAAGGTGAAAGTATTACTTGTTTATTTACTAAAGGCCAACTACATTCACCTTAATACCCTTGATTTACCTTCCCATATGATACCTCTTAAAATGTCCAATAATTATACCATCTCAAATAATGGCCAAGGAAAATAGTTGATCCATGACACCTTTCACATTGAAAAAATTCCATAGAACCCCAAGTCCTTTGGAAGACCAAAATCCAAACCACTCATGTAGTGGCAAAGAAATGGCAAAGGCCAAATTCATAGTCTAGCACTTGTCAATTTCATACCAACCTCTAAAAAAGAAAAGGACCCTCTTAAAGGAGATGAATCATGGTTATATAATGATAAATTGGTCGATTATTACAATATTTATAAATATTCCATTCCTAATTGGATTATAGAGAACCAAGACTATGAAGGAGGAGGTCTCAGGCCAAATAAACAAGGAACACTTGATCCAATTTCTATGACTAAGTACAAAGGAACCTATGGACTTGGATATAAATTGTCTATGGGTGATCTCATGTATCTTATTTGAGTTCCATCACCAAAGACTAGTGATAATGATTCTAACAATGAAGCAGAGTTTGATCATAGCCCATTTCATGACCTAACCGATACCAATCTATTTGATAATAATGTCATTTGTACCCTATGACTAGTCATTCATCATAATCCACTTCCATTATACTATCCCCAACTGATAGATTGGGGGAAATAAGAATCCAACATATCAGTTAATGAGTTTCAAAATGATGAGGCCTTTTGTCATTTTCTAGGCCTTCAAGACAACATTTTATTAAGAGACCACAAAAAAGGATTCTCAATCAAGTTGGATCCTAAAACCTATTTTGGAGAGTGGGTGAACACCCTTAGCCAACACAAATAAATAAAATATTGAGGTCCCAAAGTGAAAACCTCTTTTAGGTGATTTTAAACTAGGGAAAGATTAAAGATATAGGCCAGTCTAGTGGTGAAAACCTATTTTAGGAACTATTAGACAGGGGTGTTGGATCAACCAATAATGGATTACACTTGTGAAAGCAATAAACGCGGAAATAAATCAGATAGATAAGTAACTAGAATGACAAATAGCACAAAACAAGAGATACAAGAAAACACCCTGAAAACTTGTATTAAAACTCTTTACAATAGGAATACAATTGAAGAAACTTCGTTCTTCCACACCTCTCTCAGATGCACACAAGATCTCTCACTAGATCTCTATTCCTCAAGAGCTCTCTCTCAAGTACACTCAAATCCAACAACCTGGATTGATGCAACTCAGTAATGTCCTTCAAACATTCACAATGTTCTACTCATACTCACACATTCAACATACTAAGCTAAGAAGATCTTTCCTACATATAGAATTAGGAAACTTGAGCATGCTCTTACAACAAACAGTTAAGCCTCTTGAACAAGGGCTCTAAAAATAATATTGCTAATAATAGAGATGCGAGCTTGAGACTACAACTCAAACTCATCATGCAAACACTCGCTTCTGTCCTCGAAAATCGCTTTCTGGACACACAGGTAACCGACGTCGGTTCCTGCCTGTTCGCCTGTGACCGTCGCCGGCCGACCATACTGCCGACGTCGGCACCTCTGTAACTGCAACTGACCGACGCCAGTGTCTGTGTAGACCCGAACCTATTTTGAAGTCTGCTCCTTGGTGAAGCTTTTAGCTCCACACCCTAACAATCTCCCACTTGGAGATAAACAGCTGCACCAGTACCTGTACATCAACATCTTCTAGCTCCTCCATCTTCAACTCAATCATGAAGACCAATAGAAGTTGAATGAAGATTCAACTTCTCCTTAGTAACCGGCTTTGTTAGCATATCAGCAGGATTCTTGTCTGTATGGATTTTCTCCAGCTTCAACTCACCATCTTCCAATACCTGCCATATGAAGTGGTACCTTAGCTGTATGTGCTTGGTTCTTGAGTGAAAGGCTGAGTTCTTAGCCAAATGGATTTCACTCTGACTGTCACTATACAATCTGCAACTTCCATGCTCCCTTACAAGCTCTTCCATGAACCGTGTCATCCATATCATCTCCTTGCTAGCTTCTGTGGCTGCAATATACTCTGCTTCTATAGTTGACAAGGCAACAACCTTTTGTAACTTAGATATCCAGCTAACTGCCATACCACCTACAGTAAAAACATAACCTGTGGTGCTCCTCCTGCCATCCAAATCACCTGCCATATCTGAATCTACATAACCATGTAGAGAAGTATCTGAACCTCCATAGCACAAGTGCCTACTGCTGGTTCCTCTCAGATATCTAAGGATCCATTGAACTGCTTTCCAATGTTCTTTTCCTGGATTGGCCATATACTTGCTTACTACTCCCACTGCTTGGGCAATATCTGGTCTAGTACACACCATTGCATACATCAAACTTCCTACCGTGAAAGAATATGGAACCTTACTCATGTACTCTACCTCATCATGTGAATTAGGACATTGTTCTTTACTCAACTTAAAATGTCCAGCCAAAGGTGTGCTTACCGGTTTAGCATCCTGCATATTGAACCGTTTCAACACCTTGTCCACATAATCTTCTTGAGACAATATCAACCTGTGATTTTTCCTGTCTCTCTTAATGCTCATGCCAAGGATTTTCTTAGCTGCTCCCAAATCCTTCATAGCAAATGTTTGAGCTAATTTCACCTTAAGCTCAGAGATATCCTGCATGTGAGATCCTGCAACCAGCATATCATCTACATACAACAATAGAATAATATATCTACCGTTATCAAATCTCTTAAAATATACACAATGGTCAAATTGACATCTACTGTAGCCATGCTCAGTCATAAACCTGTCAAATTTCAAATACCACTGTCTGGGAGCTTGCTTGAGGCCATACAAGCTTTTCTTCAACCTGCACACTAACTTCTCCTTACCCTTGACCTCAAATCCTTCTGGCTGTTCCATGTATATTTCCTCATCCAAATCTCCATGAAGAAATGCTGTCTTAACATCTAGCTGCTCAAGATGCAAATCCTCAAAAGCAACCAAAGACAATACAACCCTTATAGAAGTCATCTTAACAATAGGAGAAAAAATCTCACCAAAGTCAATACCTGGTTTTTGTGCAAATCCTTTCACTACCAATCTGGCCTTATATCTCATTTGTCCATCCTCACCTTCCTTCAACCTGTAGGTCCATCTATTCTTCAGTGTTCTCTTACCAGCTGGCAATTCAACCAAATCCCATGTTTGGTTCTCTCTTAAGGACTCCATCTCCTCAACCATGCCACGCTCCCACTTACTCCTGGACTCCACCTGTAATGCTTCTTCAAAACTCTCTGGTTCTCCACCATCAGTTAGCAATAAATAATATAAGGAA
The DNA here is from genome assembly GCA_037957365.1 of Torreya grandis. Taxonomy (NCBI): domain Eukaryota; kingdom Viridiplantae; phylum Streptophyta; class Pinopsida; order Cupressales; family Taxaceae; genus Torreya; species Torreya grandis. The sequence continues at coordinate 377,363 of JARHVA010007771.1, forward strand.
GGAGAATATCTAATTGGAGGCTTACTTACCCTTTTTGACCTCCTGATGGGTGTCTTAGACTCATTCTCAACACGCTGTCCACCCAAATTTTTTGACAGTGACCGACCTCGGCCACCTGTAGACCTATTACTGGCCGACGCCGGTTCTTCCTGGCCGACGTCGGTGCCTGGTCTGCCGACGTCGGTCTCTGTATGACCGACATTGGTTTCTGTACTGCCGACGCCGGTTCCTAACCTACCGACATCGGTCTCTGTGTTTTCCTGTAAGTGATTATTTCTTTTTCCCGCAAGCTCATTTTGGACCATAACTTCATCTAATTCACTATTGCTCTGCCCAGATTGATCCAGCTTCCTTATCTGATCACTGTACATCACTCTTTCATTGAAAACAACATCACGGCTCCTAATTACCTTGTTAGTTCCTAGATTCCAAAATCTGAAACCAAAATCATCTGAGCCATAGCCAATAAAAGTGCACCTCATAGACTTAGCATCAAGCTTCTTTCTATTTTCCTTATCTATGTGCACAAAGGCTTCACAACCAAAAACTTTGAGATATGAGAGATCTACCTTTTTACCTGTCCATGCCTCTTCTGGAATTCCACCATCCAGAGCTGTAGAGGGTCCTCTGTTAATCAGGTACACTGCGGTGTCAACAGCTTCTGCCCAAAACTCTAAGGGCAACCCAACATGCAATCTCATACATCTTGCACGCTCCATGATTGTTCTGTTCATCCTTTTAGCAATACCATTCTGCTGAGGTGTCCTTGGAACCATCCTTTGCCTACAGATTCTGTGTGTGTAACAATACCAGTTAAACTTAAGACTGTAGAACTCACCACCATTGTCAGATCTCAAGCACTTTAATCTTCTGCCTGTTTCATTCTCAACCATAGCTTTCCAAATCTTAAAAGTCTCAAAAACATCAGATTTATTTTTAATACAGTAGATCCATACCTTCCTTGTAGCATCATCTATGAATGTAACATAGTACCGTGATCCTCCAATAGAGGCTACCTGAGCCGGTCCCCACACGTCTGTGTGAACAAGCTGCAACTTATGCCTTTTCTTAGTAGACCCAGTCTTGAGAAAACTAACCCTTTTCTATTTTCCAAATACACAATGCTCACAAAATTCTAGATCCATACTTTTCAAATCTGAAAGCATACCTTTAGACTTAAGAATTGACATCCCCTTCTCACTCATGTGGCCAAGCCTTGAGTGCCACAATTTAGCATCCACATCTGAAGTAGATAAAACGGAAGGAGATTTGTTAGTAACACAATTACACAAATAGAGAGTACCTTCTCTCTTACCTCTGGCCATAACAAGTGCACCCTTGGTCACCTTCCAAGAATCTGCTGTGAGAGTTACTGTACAACCCTCATCACCTAGCTTACCTGCAGAAATCAAATTTCTCTTCAAACTAGGAACATGCATCACATCTCTCAACACCCATGTGTTGCCATTCTGCATCTTCAGCTGCACTTTACCTTTGCCAATAATATTACAAGGCTCATCATCCCCTAAGTACACTATTCCAAAATCTCCATGGATATAGTCACTGAAATATTCTCTGTTAGGGGTAGCATGGAAAGATGCACCAAGAATCTAATACCCAAGATTCTATATTATTATGCAAAGAGAAAATAAGAGCATCCTGTGCAATACCTGCAACCTTTGCCTCTTCCTTTCCTTCGTGCTGATTCTCCTCCTTAGGCTTTGACCAGCAATCTCTGCTTATGTGCCCCAACTTTCCACAGTTCCAGCATTGTGGCCTTCTGCCATTTCTGGATTTGGATCTGCCTCTTCCCTTAGACTTAGATCTTGATCTCCTCTTGCTCCTTTCTTTTTGCCTTCCCCTGCTCTCGAGATTTAAAGCGTTCCCAGATGTCTCTTCTATGCTTTTCCTACGAATTTCCTCATTCAAGATAACACTAACCACATCCTCTACTTTTAAAATATTCGAAGCAGAAGCAGTATTAGAAACTGCCATTACCAAGCCATGCCAGCTTTCAGGCAAAGAACATAATATTAAAAGAGCTTTTATTTCATCTTCAAATACAATATTGACTGAACTTAACTGATTAACAATACCATGGAAATCATTCAGGTGATTAGAAACAGATCCACCTTCTTGCATATGCAAATTAAATAACTGCTTCATAAGATATACCTTATTAGAAGCTGAGGGTTTTTCATACAAATTTGCTAACATAGTCATTAACTCTACCATAGTTTTTGCCTGTGACAAATTAGATATCACAGTGGATGCAAGACTCAGTCTTATAGACCCCAAGAGCCTTTCTGTCAAGAACTTCCCATTCTTCATCCTCCATGTCCTTGGGCTTCTTTGCAATCCCACCTAACGGTAAGTAAAGATCTTTCTGATACAGATAGTCCTCTATCTACATTCTCCAATGTTGATAGTTCTTGCCATTAAACTTTTCCATTCTCAACTTACTTTCTTCTGCCATTGCTTCTCCCACTCAAACAGAAATCCCTGCAGAAACCCTTGTGAGCAACCTATAATCCAAACACACTACACAGATCTGAACCACCTGTTAGTGAACCTGAGCTCTGATACCACTTGTTGGGGATCAACCAACAATGGATTACACTTGTGAAAGTAATAAATGTGGAAATAAATCAGATAGATAAGTAACTAGAAATGATAAATAGCACAGAACAAGAGATACAAGAAAACACCCTGAAAACTTGTATTAAAACTCTTTACAATAGGAATACAATTGAAGAAACTTTGTTCTTCCACACCTCTCTCAGATGCACACAAGATCTCTCACTAGATCTATATTCCTCAAGAGCTCTCTCTCAAGTACACTCAAATCCAACAACCTAGATTGATGCAACTCAGTACTGTCCTTCAAACATTCACAATGTTCTACTCATACTCACACATTCAACATACTAAGCTAAGAAGATCTTTCCTACATATAGAATTAGGAAACTTGAGCATGCTCTTACAACAAACAGTTAAGCCTCTTGAACAAGGGCTCTAAAAATAATATTGCTAATAATAGAGACGCGAGCTTGAGACTACAACTCAAACTCATCATGCAAACACTCGCTTCTGTCCTTAGAAAATGCTTTCTAGACACACAGGTAACCGACATCGGTTCCTGCCTATTCGCCTGTGACCATCGCCGGCCGACCATACTGCTGACGTCGGCACCTCTGTAACTGCAACTGACCGATGTCAGTCGCTCCTGACCGACGCTGGTGTCTGTGTAGACCCGAACCTATTTTGAAGTCTGCTCCTTGGTGAAGCTTTTAGCTCCACACCCTAACAAACTTGCCCATGGGTTTGAATTTAGTCTTGAATAACAACAAAATTTTGACCAAATTATTCAGGAGTTCCCAAAAACATTTATTACATATCCATCCCTTTTATTTGGGGATTCTAATTCATCATGCCTAGGAGAACTTGAGGAACAAGTCCTAACAAAGGACTCTAACATTCTAAAATAGTGGAGGATACTTTAGATTTAAACATTATGACTCCAAATGACCAAAAATGGTTTAAGTTAGGCACATCCCTCACTGAAGAGGAGCGTGAAGTCCTTACAACCCATTTGATAAAATTTGTAGATATATTTACATGGGCCTATTCTAACATGTCTGGTTTAGACCACACCTTGGTTATTCACCACCTTGTGGTACATCTTAATGCCAAAATAGTGAAACAAAATTTATGCAAAATTCATACTCGCATCATTTTATTTGTTAAGAAATATTTAGAAAAGATCTTAGAAGTGATATTTATTAGGATAATTGACTATTTTGAATGAATGTATAATGTAGTGCCAGTTAGTAAAAATATAGAAGGAATTAGAATCTATACTAATTTTAGGGACATTAACAAATCTTGCCTAAAGGATTACTTTCCATTACTAAACGTTGACATGATAGTCAACTCCATAGTGGGTTGTGAGATGCTTTCACTGATGGATTGATTCTCAGGCTATAATCAGATCAAAATAGCACCATAAGACCAACACAAAATAATGTTCACCAATCCATGGGGAACATTATATTATGAGGTTATGCCATTTAGTCTCAAGAATGTAGGGGCCACCTATCAAAGAGACATGATAATCATATTTCATGATATGATACATAACATTATTGAAGACTATGTTGATGACATACTAGGCAAACCAAATACTAGGGTAGATCATCCAACAACATTGAGGAGGATATTTGAGTGAATGCATTATTAAAAAGTCAAGATCAATCCTAAGAAGTGTGTTTTTGGCATAAATTTAAGAAAATTTCTTGGATTTATTATGTCTTGTAGAGGTATTGAATTCAATCCAGCCAAAGTATGAGCCATAGAAGAAATGAAACCACTAACCAATCTGAAGTAGCTCCATAGTTTACAGGGTAAGATCCAGTCTATTATATGCTTCATATCTTAATTAGCTGACAAGTGTCATCCTTTTACACAACTTTTGAAGAAATATGTCACAGTTCTTTGGGATATGATTGTCAAAAATCTTTTCAATAGCCAAAGGACTATCTTACAAATCCACTAATTTTCTTGCCTCCAACTCTAGGGAAACCATTCCTTCTATATCTATCAGTCATAGATAATGCCATGGGGGCACTTCTAGCTCAACATAATGAAAATGGAAAGAAGTATGTCATGTAATATCTAAGCTATAAACTAATCATGTATGAGCATAATTATATGCCCATTGAAAAAGCTTGTTTAGCTATGGTCATTATAGCTTAGAAAATACACCATTACATGTTGAACAATAAGACCATGGTCTTTTTAAAAGTAGATTTGATTAAGTATCTATTATCTAAGACATCTTTACAAGGCCATATGGCCAAATGGATCATGCTTCTTAGTGAATTTGAGATAGAATATGTAAACCAAAATCAATTAATGGGAAAATTCTTAAATGTCAACTTGTTGAAGCACCCCTTACAGACATAGAGTCATTGCCATTCTAATTTCTTAACAAATACATCATGACCATCATTAAAACACCTATTTAGGATCAACACTAGAAGCTATATTTTGATGGTTTATTCATAACATATGGATTAAGGGCAGGCCTTTTGTTTATTATTTCATAGGGGAATCTAATCCCTAAGTCATTCATTATCAACTTTCCTTGTATGAAAAACATGGTTAAATATGAAGCACTCATTATAAGCATTTGATAGATAGTAAAATAGAACATACATCATTTAAAGGTTTATGGTGATTCTCAGTTAATCATCAATCAGCTTATAGACCATTTTTAGACCAAAGATGATAAGTCGGTTCCCTACAAGGCCATGGTCAACACTCTCAAGAAGAAGATTGCCAATATCAAGTTTAAGAATATACCAAGGGTAAGTAAAAGAATGATACCATTAGATATCTCATTCAAAAAATAAATATAACCAAAGAATATGAGTTTCTTATTTAAAATCTACTAGTGTCAGCTCATGAACTTTCAATTATCAAATGATCTATTATATTGTTGGTCCCAGCTCTACTTGGTATTCAAACCTATACACCTACCTACATGATCAAATTATTCCACCAAACTTATCCTACAAATAATCCAAAGCCTTCATCCAATATGCCCACCATTATACCTTACTCAAACCAACCATATAACATCATAGTTTCAATGAAACTCTACTTCATTATTTACCTTTGATAGAATATAAATTAGTTCTAAGGGAAGTTCACAAAGGGGTATGTGGAAACCACACAAGTGGGACCATCCTATCCAAAATTATCTTGCATAATGGGTATTATTAGCCAGCAATGGATGTAGATGCAATTTTGTATGTAAAAATATGTGATAAATGTCAACAACATGCCAATTTGATATATTCCCCAGTCAAGACTTTGAAAACAATGTTGACACCATGGCCATTTTCTACATGGGGCCTCAATCTCATTGGGAAGATAAACCACACCTCATATGATGGCCATAAGTATATCCTTACCACCATCAAATATTTTACTAAGTGATTTAAAGCTATACCCCTCACATGACTAGAAAGAAAATTTCCAAATTCATATTCAACCATCTCATTTACCCTTATAACATTAGATCTAAAAATGGTGGATAATTTAAGAAAAAAAATGTTGAATTGCTATGTGTTGAGTACAAAATCACACAACATTTTTCAAAATCAAATTACCCTCAAGTCAATGGCTAAGTAGAATCATCAAATAAAATCATGATCAACATCCTTAAAAATATTGTCAATGATTCTATCCATGATTGGCACCTTCAGATATTATGTGATTTTTGGGCATACCATACCAATCACCACACTCCCATAGGGGCCACTCCATACTCACTTGTTTATGGAACTAAGTCCATTCTTCCCATCGAGGTTGAGTTAACTTCTTTGTGCATCTCTCTAAATCATGTCTTAGATGATGAAGACTATCAAGTAACTTGCCTACAAGAACTAGAGTTACTTGATGAAAAATGCATAAATGTAGTGAATAACCTTCAAGCATATCAAAAATGACTTTGTGGTCAATATAATCAGTGTGTGAAACATAGAATTTTTGAGCTTGGTGATCTTGTCCTCAAAGAGAACCAAAAGAATACCATGACTAAGAAGAAGTATAAAGGCAAATTCTAACCCAACTAGGTAGGTCCCTTCATCATTTTTGTAAACTATGGCATAGGAGCATACTAGCTTGTTAAACTAGATGGGAATGAAATTAGTGAGCTGATTAACATTATACACATCAAGTGGTACTACACTTGAATGATTTGTCATGTTATCTATGAGGACCATTTCAAGTTGTACCATATTATTAATATTATTCTACCATTATATCACTCTATCAACCTCCCATCCAATCATTTTTCCTATCACTTATCCATCCTACTATTCCATTATATTAATCTAACATGTTTTGATCCTACCCACCTATCCCATTCTACCTTGGTTCATCCATAAGTTTCATGTTTTTATCATGAAGAATCAGACTCATTTCAAGTAGTTGTTTCACACATTCTAGATAGAGGTAGTGTTTTTGAGTAGTATGAAAGAAGTTTAGAAATTACATCATTCATTTCTTGTCTGTTATATATCAAGTTTGTTTATGTGAGCCTGACTATATCTACCTATATGGTCAAATCAATGTCTCAATAGTCTTACTACTAATTATAACCACCTATGGGAAAATTAGTATCATTAATCCAAGCAATTATATCCTAGTTATAACTGTCTATGGGAAAACTAGGGGAAACATTTGTTTATTGTGCCTTGGCATACCAACTAGCCATTCCTATACCATATTGTGTCATTATGCCAACTATGCCTATTTTGTTTGACTTGGATGCTACACTAGATAGATTCCTCCATTGAAAGGTGGAAGTATTGTGACCTGGGGTCATTTTGGTACTATGTAGGCCATGCTCAATTCTTGTTGAGGTAATCTCAGTCCCACTTTATCATCATGCTCTCACCATTTTATGAGCATCCATTTATGTTATCCATGCTCTTGTCATTTTATGATCTTGTACCATTTAGTATCTTATCATTCTCAATCGAGTTGAGATACTCTAAAAATTCCAAAAACATTTGAAAACTATTTAGAAAAATGAAAAACATTGACCACTTCTTTGTCTTAAGGATTCTGGGAAACCTTACTAAGTCATAAGAAATCACTTGTCATTTATTTTTCCCATACTTTTTGGCCTTTTTATTCCATGCTCTCACCATTTTGTGAGTTCATTCCTATTTATTCTATCACATCCATCATGTTTTCATCTTAACCTCATTTTCTTCCCATTTTATGTTAGAACTACATTTGGCCTAAAGTTTTGTTGGATATTATGACCATATTACTATGTAGGTAGCATCTACTTGCCTAGTGCATATGGAGAAAGCTAGATCACCCCCTTCCTTTTCTTCTATTTCCCCATCCTTTTTATTTGTTAAGTTATTTCCTATTTTTAAGGGTAATGTGTATTGTCTTGTTTATGTCGTATTAGTTTGTACTAACATTGTGACTAATCGCTATTTATTTATTTGTTTATTTCTCATTATTTTATTTTATTTATTTGTGTGCCTGTTTATTTACTTTCATGTACTATTGACTCAATTCATTCTATGACCATTCATTAGGTGATTCCTTATACCTTATTCTTGAATCAATCCATATTCATGTATTGACATTGTCATCATGTTTTTTATCATTGGTGCATTATTTTCAATGGAGTATTGGATTGGGAGTCAGTCCTTATGCATATTTTGACCAATTTATCATGGTGTTCTATCATGATGCTTACCATCATGTGTTATAGAAAAAATCAACTTTAGAAAGTCTACATGGAAAAAGTAGCAATGATATCTCCTTAGCACCAACTTGAAAGGGGATATGATTTGGATCTAATCCAAATCATATCCCAAATAGAGTAATAAAATAACAAAACAATGTTCTTCCTTGTTAGTTTGGATGAGAATCTCCCTACTATCAGGTTTTCTAATTCACATTTATCCTTTGTACTAATTCCAAATCATGTTTTCCATCATCATATTTGCCATCATCATTTAATATAATGTTTTCCACTATCAGGGTCCAATGATTATAACCACCTTTGGGAAAATCATTTCACACCATCCCACTTAAATTCTTAATTATTCCAACCACCTTTGGGCAAATCATTGTGTTTCCACTTTTTTACCACTATCAGGGTCCAATGATTATAACTACCTTTGGGCAAATCATTTCACACCATCCCACTTGCATTTTCAATGATTCTAATCACCTTTGATCAAATCATTGTGTTTTCATCAATTTGAGAGTTCATGATTATAACTACCTTTATGCAAATCATTCACTTTCTTCTACCCAATAGGGGCATGTTTTTATCCTACATATGCTGATGATTATAACTACCTATGGGAAAATCATCTTATTTATTTGTCTTAACTAGGGAAAATCTATATACCATTGATCATAACTTCCTTTGGGAAAATTAGTCTACTCTAACCCATAATTATAGTTTATCCATTTTCTAACCACTCCCTCGATGGGGCACCCTATAGTTTATCCATTGTCATTGACTTTGATTAGATTTTCATTATGAAACCAACATATGGTCTAACCACCCTCCTTGAATTCCTTGATCATAACCAACATAACTTAGAATAAGACATAAGCAGATAATGAATTCAACTATGAAGATGATTGAAAACAAAATGAAATAGATAATAACTGACAACACTAACAAACCCTCACTATGCTAAAACATAAAAATAAAGGCAAAGTAGAATAAATTACATATAAAAATCATGAATTCACTAAATAAAAGTAAAGATACAAAAAAGGGATGGCTTAAGACCTTCACATGACTTATTTACGTGTCAAGATCTTTTTGACTATTCAACACCTCTTTATTATTTCCTTGGGCTACCAAAATCCACCACTGAGCCTAGCTCATGAACCTATCCTTACCACCACATAATATGCCATAAAAAACATCTAGATGATAAAAATATATATATTAGATAATAACATAATTCTGAACCAAATAGAATATAAGCATGATATAACTGAATCAATGTAATCATCTACAATAATAATGGTCTAAAACATGGCCAATAAACATGCTATTAGAATATAATGTCTAAAAAAACCAAAATCTATAATAAATAGTTAGATAATATCAAGTAATAAGCTAATATCAATGTCTCATACTTCAACCAAAATATACCAAACAAATATGATCATGATATCCTCCCCCTTCCTAAAGAGGAGTTATCCTATCGACTTACCAATCAACCAGGGAACAATACTACCTAGAGAATGTCCACTTACCAAGTAGAATTCTTATACAACACTTTAAAAAATATTCTAAGGTGGTAATCTTAGCCTTACCTTGTTGTATTTCAACTATGGCTATCAATACATCCATGTCTTTATTTTAAATTACGTCAAAAATAATGCCTTTCTTATTTCATGTGCCATTGTAATGCTAGGATGGGTAAAATTGGGTGTGGTATGCATCCTATTTTATAATAATATTTCATATGTATGTCAATACATGACTCACAAGGCTATTTATTACAATAGAAAAATAATTTAAACTCTTTTTATAATAGGTTTACCAACCAATCTTGCCCTTACCTTAGCAAAATGCATTGGCAAAAATTGGTAATTTCAGCATAACACTCCTAAAAATAAACCATTTTTAGCCACTCACATGGGAATGTAATTTAAAACATACCAATGATATAGTGTTTTGATTTTAGTAGTTTAGTCTTACCATAACCCACTTTCTAACAATAGTGATATCAACACCTCTAAGCATGGATTATAAACATTAGTTCATGCAAGGATAACAATGTTTATTAGATTTTTATTTTTTAGTTAATTAATTAGGCTAGTAGTTTTAGATATAAAATAATTTAGGGTCAATAATTATGTTTTTTCCAAGGATACATTATCACAAAAACTTATAACTTAAGATCAACAGTTGCAATATTCCAATCCAAATGGATTTGCAACTAGATTTATAGATTCAAATTAGAATTTTCCACTATAAGCATTATGTCTTACACATAACCTTAATGAAATTCATCATAGAATGTTATCAAAAGATAGTATCCCATACTCTTATGCTTACTTTTCATTTAATATTTATCATTTATGGGTTAGTGTAGCATCCCTCACCAACCACAGTGAACATCAAAGAAGCCATTTCAGGCCTCACATAAAACCCTAAGGATTAAAACATTCATTCTCAATTACTTATGAGCTCACATGATGGTCTAGGTATCCCAATCTCACCATTTATACTTATTAATCTAAGGGCATTCACCCAACTTTTATCTCTCTTTCAAATAGTTAAGTGGGTACCTAGGGTTTCATACCACCAGATCCAAACTTCATATATCTCCTTCCAAGCTATCATCATACATTCCAATCATGATTTATAAGAAAATAAAATATTCATTTTAGAATAATTATTATAGGTAAGACATAACATTACCTTGTTTTTAGCACATTGGAACTCTCAAACCACACATGACTATACTTTCAACAAGTACAACCTTAATGATCCTGCATAAGAGTCTAATCCATAAGACTAAATTCTTCATAAGCACTCATAACCACTTCATATTATACCATGGCTACATATATTCAACCAAATTTGGCATATGTAGCCAACATAATCAACCATTTACACACATAATAGCTCATTATTATTCCATCAGGGTTTATCTTCATTCTACCCAAGGGGAAATTTACCTTGTAAACATCCTTGTCCAACCATGAACAACTTAAAATGGTTGATATATTTTACTCAAATTAATATCACTCATCATAAGAGTGTTATATTAGCTAAATAATTTTTGCATTTGAGTTCTTATCATTAGATCAGATCAAAATATTCAATTCATTATAACAATAAAATATCATTTCTATGTTGTATTTAGCATATTATTATCATTCCCAAATAGAATGAATCAACACCACAATGGTGTTCTGACTAATATGAGCTAAAAACATTAATTATGGCAGCTTATTCTTGCCAAAAATCATGATAGAAAGCATTCCATCATAAGTTTTATGATTGTAACATGGTTGTTAGTGGTAAGAAACATTTATGCACATTCTAACATGGCTTGTAGAACCAATTATTAAGCACAATAGGTGTGTAAAATACCATAATAATAGGTATTGACAACCCTACTAACCTACCAACATGTTTCTTTATGTTTTCATAAGATAGAGACAGCATAAAATGCCATCAACATTCTTACTAATATATTATCAAGTTATTCCCAAATCAGGCATTGATAATGTTGGAACAATAGGGTCCAAGTATTTTCTAAAATTTTATGATGGTTAATTGAACCCATCATTTAATATAACACATTTTTACTCCATGGATCTTAAGTTTAGTGTCATCATTTCCCCAGAGAAAGGTGTGTTCTAACAAGCCCATAGTTCTATATTCATGAATCTAGGGGGTTACTAATAATGTTTGCATCTCATGAATTAGATGGATTACAATGCTCATTTACAAATAAATATCCCCAAATTCATGTCTTACCAAGTGAAATAGTTACTTTAACCCCTTTAAGCCCTATAAGTTTAAGTCAAACCCTTGGTCTTCCCTAGGTTATAATGTTATAATCCTCTAATGTTTAATTTCCTATACAAGTCAATAATATAAATTGAACATCATTTCCTTATTTCCAAGATAAAAGTAGTTATCACTAACCTCTTTCTGACTCACCCATATAAGTAAACATTCAACATGTGATACTTTCCCTGACTTAAATTGATTCAAGAAGGGCTATGTAATGAAATTAGTTAGACATTCACATAGAATGATTTCATATTGCAAAAAATAAGAAAATATGAGAGATTACATATTAATAATTGATAGTAGAACAAAATACTGGATAATATAGAAAAGCCACTTCAAGGGGAAACCTCCACAACAATGCACTAATAGAAGAATACATAACATGATGATTAAAGACTAACCACTACCTTCTATATATAGTCTACTTATCTAAGGTTATTTCATAGGCCAACCTATCTAAGAACATAGAGAAATGTAATAAGTAAATAAAAGAAGTATGTAAGCCACAATTAGGCCACACATATCCCTAGACACACCAATGGTTATGGGCATAACAAGACCTTCCTCTTCAAAACAATGTTATCCTCAACATTGTGGCAACTCTAGATGTTGCTGCATAAATGCTTCATCCTCCCAAGTGGTATCTTCAGTTGGTATATTCTTTTATTTGATCAAGTATTCTGTAATTTCTCTAGAATGTAGTTGCTTGGTACACCTTTGAAGGATCACCTTAGGATCAAGAACAACTCTACCTTCCTCATCCAATTCTAGTAATTTTATTTAAATGGTAACTTTGTGTCCAATGACTTTATTCAGGCATGATACATGAAATACTGGATGTATGCGAGTGGATGAAGGAAAATCTAACTTGTAGGCCACACTGCCAATTTTCTAAAAGATTTGATAAGGCCTCTAATACTTAGGGGACAACTTTTTTTCCTTTTTTTGTTGCTTTAATGACATATGTTTATATGGATATAAGCAAACAAATACCCAATCACCAATGTCAAAATGCCTCTCACTTCTATGTTGATCTACTTGTTGCTTCATGTGATTTTGGACCATAGCTAAATTTTCATGAAAACTTGCAAGGACCTCCTGTTGATGGTGAATATGTTTTTCAATTGCACAAAACTTAGGATGGACCTTCAAGGTTAAAGTGATAGATGGAGGGTGGTATCCATATAGTGCCACAAAAGGAGACATTTTGGAAGAACTATGAATAGAAGTATTATACCACCATTCAACAAGTGGTAGCTAATGAACCCATTTATCATGTAGCTAATGAACCCATTTAGATATCTTTTAGGTCACCCAAAAATAGATCCATCAAATTTCTCTCAGTGATATCTTCCACCCGTAAAGAGAGATTCTAAAATTAATGAATATAATCCTTAACAGTTCCTATTTGTTGTAGCTTGGCTAATTGGCTGAAATAGTTCTCAAATACATTATTCTGATAATTAGTTGTCAACTCCTCAATAAAAATAGTCCATCTAATAGGAACACCATTATTTTACTTTTGAGAACATAACTAGTGATACCAAATGAATTACTTAGGTTCCATATACAGGGATGCCACCATCACCCTCTGAGAACTAGGGGTTTGATGTAGCTTAAATAAATTCTCAATTTGGGTAATCTAAGTGAGAGGATCCTTACCATCTAACTTATGCATGTCTACTTTTGGAAACATCAGCTTCACACCATCATGGGAGTTGTTGAGAGAAGGATTTGAATGCTAAAGTGGAGGGTTATTAGGCCAAAACTAAGATGTGAGGGAAACTAATTATGTAGTGATATGATACAATTTAATGTGAACCCCATTAATCTCTGTGCATGCTTGAAACATCAGCTTGGATTAAACAAAGTTATCATGCCTCACCAAGTTTTTTATGTTTTATTGAAGCTGATAAATCATTAGATCTAAAGTTCCAGAATCCATGTCATTAGAAGGAGTCTTAGGAGTTTCTGGTGCCCCTTTTCTTCTCCAAGTTGAAGGACCTACCATAAACAAACCCTATGAGGGTTTTGACCCAAAAAAATAGTGTACCTAGAAATGTTACCATTATGATCACCTTGTCAAGATGAATCCAAAGATTACCTTTTCACACTAGAGTAAAATTTTTGATACCAAAAAAGTGTATTGATAGAATATACCATTACGATCATCTCATCAAGATGAATCCAATGACTGTAAGTGTCCAAGGGGAAAAAAAAATCCTAGACTTTTGTTTTTAAATATTTTTTTTTCAAAAAAGTGTTTCGAGCAATACTACACTAATGGAAAAAAGTAATTCTTCACAGATTGCAAGTTATGTTTTTTCACTTTCATTCCTACTAGAAGCCATGCCTTACTAGATCCAAAAAAAATGCTATAGAAAACTTGCCCAAATCAAAGATCTGATACCACTTGTAATGAAATTACTTAGATATTCACATAAAATGATTTTATATTACATAGAATAAGAAAATATGAGAGATTACACAATGATAATTGATAATAGAACATAATACTAGATAATATAAAAATGCACTAATAGCAAAATACTTAACATGATAATTAAAGACTAACCACTACCTTATATATATAGTCTACTTAGTCAAGGTTATTCCATAGGTTGACCTATCTAAGAACATAGAGAAATGTAACAAGTAAATAAAATAAGTATGTAAGCCACAAGTCAGCAACACATATCCTTAGACACACCAATGGTTAAGGGCATAACAGGTTAGCTCAACCAAGGTTAGGGTGGATAGAAACCATTACTATGGAAATTACATATTTCCCATAATAGTAATTTTAATAAAATGCATTATAACATCTCGATAATATAGAAAATACCATTGTCCTTTTTCAACTTTGGAGCTAAAAGTGATTTTCATGCTTTAGACCATTAGATACATTACACCTTGAAATATTTAAAGATCATTAGTGCACTACACATATTACCAAAACATTCAAATGTTTCTTGGTTTGATATAACCAATCCATTATAGGATATCATATTATTCCAATGGTGCTAAAAGTAGATACACCTTGGTTATAAAAACACCAAGGTCAAGTTCAATTATTCCAACCAATCCTAAACAAGTTCAATGTTGTAGTAACTCATAACAATAGAGGGAAAAAAATTGTATGTGGCACCTGATTTCATCTATAAAAATATAGAGATACTAACTATAGTGTCTCTAGATTCAATTGAGGTAGCATGGAAATCATCATCCTGTTTATCTACAATTATACACACCTATTGATTAGCTAGTTATCCAAGTTCCATCTTGGGGTGGTCCTCACAAAAAATGGTTATAATTTTATTCTCAACATGTAATAAGTCTTCTATGGGGATATAATAACTATAAACACTTATGTGGTTGGTTTGCATCATCTTCTCAGACATGATCTTTCTTGTAATCTCCCATTTTGTAAATTTGGGTCTTATAATCTTTGAATTCAATCTAGGAAACTGCCAACACTCCTATTATATCTAAGACATCTAAGATTTTGATATGATTTTATGAATTTATTTGATAATGGGAGGAAATTCTTGGCTCTATTTTACTGTTCATAAATAGTCATGTTCTCATGCTTCAACTTTTGAACACCAACTACTTCTTGTTCCTTAAATTGATACTTAAATGCCTCTTTCATAACTATTTCTTAGAAATTATCTAGGTGAAATTCATAGGTTAGTGTCCTACTAAATTTATAAAGGTATTTACACCAAAAAATAATAGCTTCAACCAACTAGTAGACTACCACTTTATTATTCACATTGGCTAGCATGTCGTACAAATTATTATACTACTTCATATATGCTAGCCATGCATCTACTACATTACTAGCTTTTTTACCCAAAAGGTAGGCTAATTTTTTTTTGATATCCTTAACATTTGGGTTAAGACCCATCAAAGGAATCTCTTGGATTCATTATTCATGATAACATTCTCAAGTTTATTCAATTATGCATTCTTGATTTTTAATCTTGCCTTGAATGGCCTTTCAAGCTGTCAAGACCCTGTTGAGGGCCTCTTCCCATATTGACAATGGGGCTACCCCTGATTGCATTGGGATTAGGAACTATAAAATTTATATTATAAAAAATGATTATCATATATTTTTAGAGTTGTAATTTGTAAAAATATATGGGTAAGTACAACACAGTTTAGTTGTAAAGAAAACCAATGTTTAAGTTACTTTACAAGAGTGAAATATTAATATTTTCTCATTAAAATATATAAATCATAGGTTTATGATACCATATGAAACAGACCCCAACAAAAATTGAGTTACATTATCAGAGTGTATTTAACATTGCATGGAGGGCCCACTACTCATCTTATTGATGCAAACAACATTTTTACTTAAAACATACTCACATATGTACACCCAGAACTATAGGAGGTGAACCAAGATTTTGAATAAGGGGTAAGCACTTATAATGGGTTCTATAAGGAATCAAGTTTCTAATAAGCAATATGAATTTTGAGGTGTATCAATGTGAAAGTACATGGATAAATCTTGAGATCCATACATAGGACTAATCTATATAGGATAAGTTATGGGTCATTAACCCTGGTTGAGTGTGTTATTTCCCTCATTAGTGTTTGGTTCCACCTTGTAGGTGGTTATATGGTTCCTTTTAGTATAACTAGATAAACAACTTTATGCACCCAATGTTATTATTTAGTCATAACATGTTTATGAAATGAGAGTTATGGTTTCATCAACTAATGGATAAAATATTATGCATAGGTCTTAAGATTCCAATCATGATTTATAAAAACCAATAAGATTATTTTAGTACATAAGGATTAACACTAAGATCCAATGATTATCCTATATAATTCATCACTGATCATAAAATAATATATTCATATCGATCAAGTGGGTAATAGATGTGTCATAGGAAACTGAACCAGTGCTAATTTTTGAGGGTATATAACCTCCTCTATGGATCATGGGATCATTACATTATTTCCTTTTTAGTTGAAGATTCAGCCTCTTGTTAACTTTAGTGTATAAAATATATTTGCTTTACTCATTAATACTTT
Source organism: Torreya grandis (assembly GCA_037957365.1). Lineage (NCBI taxonomy): Eukaryota > Viridiplantae > Streptophyta > Pinopsida > Cupressales > Taxaceae > Torreya > Torreya grandis. The sequence goes on from JARHVA010007771.1 coordinate 394,524, forward strand.
TGAACTCAAGATAATTTTCATAATATATAACCCAAGACTAGTTTATCAAATCATTTATGTATTGAGATCCTCTATCCATTAATGGATTTGATGTAAGCCTAGTTATTAATTTTATGTATGAATTTAGTTACCTCCATATGAGAGATATTGTACAAGTCATAATTCTCTTATACCAAATAAGTCATATCAATATAAAGGTTATTTTTGCATATAACCAAAATCATCCATTGTCATCATACTAAATCATAGTGAAATGAGACAACAAAACACCATCCATCAAGTATTTCTAATGATTACCAATCAACAACATTTTTCTTACAAGTAACCATATCACATCTTGACATATCATTAATAACCAACCCATATAAGTTGTATAACTACTGAAATTCTTCATCAACAAGTACCACAAGTAATTTTAATTGATTCCTAACTCATGTTAATTCCATTGATGCAATCAAACATGTATGAAAAAAATATTTAATTTTAATTGTTCTATGTGATTAAACTCATGTGCAAGGTTTCATATGATATGATTAAATTTAGCCACCAATAATCTTGGTGTTAGTACCAAGAGTATGTTAATAATATCGATGAGTTTAACATTTATATAAATACAATCTAATTGTAAATTCCAAAAAAGAGCCAAATTTTTTCTATTTATACCAAGGACCATTTATCATTCAATTTTTAGCATACAAACAATCACTTGTGGCAAGGAGAAATTTATATGCTAAGAATGAATAGACACAATCCAATAGAAGATAACCCAACTTACCCATTATAAAATAATTTTGTAACATATGTAAACTAAAATAAATCGAACACTATCTATGATCACCTATATATATACCTTAATAATGCACACATAATAATTTACACCTTTACATATTCAAAATAACAACTTATATGGCTTTGTAACAAGTTATTTCTTTTTAAACACAAATAAAATCATTCAAATCATGATAAGCTCATAGTTATGGAAGAGTTTAACTCAAACCAAGAATCCTCACAATAACATAAGAGCATTAAGCATTTTATTATTGTTCCTTGTTACTTTTAATAATACTTTTCAAAACCTCACAACATGCGTACAAGAGGAGTAACCATTATACTATAGATTCAACTAAAATCTAAAAAGAACACCCAAGAACTTCAAATCCAAATCACCACAATAATGCCCAAAAATAATTATTAACTAAATGAGAAATAATTGACATTCATTTTATGCATGAATATCTTACTTACATCTCTAGTTTAGTGTAAACCAACATACTCATGAATCAAACAATTGTTGTGCATAATACAACTCCTAACCAAGCTAGTAGATGTTAAAAGATTACATAATATCAATAAAAGAAACTGAATACAACATTTATAAATACTTAAAATAAACTCAAAATTACATATTGAGGCAATATATGTACAAAATACATCACCAACATGAACCATACTATGAATATCTAAGACAAGTAGAAATACTCATTTAACAAGGGAAAAACCATGCACCTAATCCAATGAGCCTGACCATTTGGTGTCCCTAACGACCCCATCCATCAGATAGATTATAGAGTTGGGTAACTAGGTGATCATAGAGGTTTGGATCATGCTAAGAGGTACTAATACATTGGTGTTATATGCAAAAAATGTCAACAAACACAAAACCTGCAACAATAGTGAGACCAAAATCATCTAAAAAGAGGCAAAAGCCAATAATGTGACAAGGGTATACCATACCAACACAAGGTAAATTACTCTATACAACTTGAGGCATTACTAAAACCCATTAGAAATATATCAGCAAAAGTTTAAAAGATGGGTCTCTATCCAAAATATTACAAGCTTAATTATGCATCTAGTTTCAAACACAAAAATAGAATAAAAATGATTAGTTAAGTTTAGTGGAAAGAACATGATCCACCTCATATCCAATCAAGGAGATGCCCATATTTCAATTGCTTGCTTATAGGGTAGATAGACACAACCTAAAATAAAATCCTCATCCTCAATAAATCAATCCCAAGTATATACATAGTGGTTCCAAATTTGAAACCAACCACCACTTAATACTACCACCAAGTTTAAAACATAGCTTAACGTTAAAAGCACTACCTACAACCCAATTATAAAAACATGGAATACAACTAGGTTAATAATTATGTCAATCCATAAAATCATTAATTTAAACCAAGATAATAAAAACCATTCATATATAAATATATAGCTATTTTAGTATTAACAATCATCAATATAATAATACCAAAAAAATCAAGACAAAACTCAATACAAAATCTGACATCCTACAGTCATCTAAGATTCTCCTAGTATACCCAGATGTAATCACCAAAATGAGCCATAAATCCATGGATTCAAACTAAGACAAAAATCCAAACATTAGATTTCCAGGTCATAGACATAGGTTAGAAGGCATAGTTTAGAGGATTTCATCAAGATAAATTTTAGTATGGTTTTTATTTTTGGGAAAACCAATCACTGCATGCAATAGTTATTTGTTATGCCTAATAGGGTAAGATAGTATCACAAAGAAATATAATAGACTAGTAATTATTTACCAAAGGAAAATATAATAGCCAAGGTGATCCATTATAGCCTTGTAAGTAAATTTGAATAGTTATAAAAATCATGTTTTACCTTGGTTAGAGTTAGAGTTAATATATTCACATGCTTTGCTTATTAGAGCTCAGGTTTGCAATAATAAACCAATTTTGATGAAAAAAACCTATGTCATTTTACATCTTGTACATTATGTATTCATTAAAACATGAATATAATACTATTTAAGTAATAATGTCTAAGTAAAACCCTAGATTATAATAACCAACAACACTCAAAAACTAAACCCATAATCCATAAGGGATAACTTTAATTTTTTTACATTGAAATTCCATAATGACGTTGTGAGACTTTATAATGGACCTCTAATTTCCATGTATAGATCTAAATATTTATAAATCAATAGAATCCCAATAGACTTGAATTCATAATCCAAAATCCATTTACTTGCAAGTTTTGAGAGGCTATAGTGATGGAAAAAGTTAACTTGCTTAATGTTGTGTTTTTCCTTCTTGCAAAGACTAAAAACCCTCACTATATGGCTTGAATTATTATTCCATACTCCCAAAATGGTTTTTGTGTCCTCCTTTACTCTCATATACTATCATTTCCACTAGGGTTTTTCCCAAGATGACCTCCCATTATGCCTACCTTCTCCCAATAAAACTACTAAATTATATGATGTGGGAGGTGAGTCAACTACCAAGAAAAAATGATGACCAATCAAAACCTAATGCATTGACCTAGATTTTGTCATTATGCATTTTGGTGAGTTAAAAAGTCCCACAAAATCCTTGGACATCATGACCTAATAATTATTTGAAAAACAACATCATAATGCATGGGGGTCAAATTCTACCCTTGTGGGATCCAAGTAATCACAACTCCAACAAGAATAAAAATTGACCCTTGGGGGTAAGAAAATAATCTAACACACCCAAACACATCACTAAAGCAATTGATCCCCTTAGTGGCCAGAATAATATAAGTTAATAGCTTAAAATGAAATAAGGCAAGCACAAGCACGACATCGAATGACACATATTGAGACAAGACATAAGAAGATAATGAATTCAACTAAAATAAGATCGAAACTAAATGAAATAAATAATAATTGAGAATACTAGAAAACCCTCACAACATTAAAACATACAAATAAAGGTGAATTATAATACATGACATACAATAATCACAAAGTCAATCAATAAAAGTAAAGATACAAGATAGGAATGGCTCAAGACCTCTACATGACTTATTTACCTATCATGATCTTTTTGACAATTTAACACCTCTTTTTTATCTCCCTAGGCTTTCAAAATCCACCACTAAGCCTAGCTCATGAACCTTTCCCTATAACTACCAAATACAACATCAATAACATCTGGATGATAAAAATAAATATCAAATAATAACATAATTCTAAACTAAATAGAATATAATCATGATATAACTGAACTAGTGTAATCATATACAATAATAATGGTCTAAAACATGGCCAATAAACATGCTATTAGAATATAATGTCTATAGCAACCAACATCATCGATATCATATAATAACATAATTCTAAACTAAATAGAATATAATCATGATATAACTGAATCAATGTAATCATATATAATAATAATGGTCTAAAACATGGCCAATAAACATGCTATCAGAATATAATGTCTGTATCAACCAATATCTATTATAAATAGTCAACTAGGATCAAGCTCAAGCTAATATCAATGTCTTAGATAACAACCAAAATGTACCAAACAAATAGGGTCATGAAAAAATATAATATAGCTAAGAATAATAAATTTGAACCTGTTGATGTAAACTAATTTAGTGAATACATTGCTACCCATCCTAGTGAAAATGACTCTTTTCTATTTTTATCCCAACAAGAACAAAATAAACATGACCATGCTAGTATATTTGAAGAAACAAATAATTTTTTTGATCAACCTATTATAAATACTATTACAGGTGATATTAATCCTAATTTTGATATTGTTATTACATCCATACCTTTAGTAATGGGGGCACCACAATGTTTAAAATTGATATATATTCCTTTGCCTAACTAAATGACTCATACAAGACATTTGATAGCTACACATTATAAATCACCTACATTGGCTGATGCAAAATCCATTGATAAAACTATAACATATTTGCATGCTAAGGTGTTACAATTATAACAAGGTATACCAAAAACTATCCAATCATTGGATTCCAAATTTTTACTTCATAATCTATTAGCACCTAATATTATATCATATCCTTGACCTATAGTATTTGCAGCTCCTAAAATTCCACTATATGAGGGTAAAGGAGATCCAAAACAACATCTCAAATATTGTCATGCAACATGTTTGTAGTATGATTTTATTTAAAAAATTATACTGAAGTTGTTTCCAAGAAGCTTAAAATATTAAACCTTCCATTGGTTTTATAATCTACATGTTCAATCAGTCAAATCATTCAATCAACTAGTAAATCAATTTCTCAATAATTTTTTTATCAACATTTATAACAAGATTTCTTATGTTATAATTGATAAGCTTAAAAAAATAACTAATGATCCTATTACTGATTATGTATTTTGTTATAAGACTATTCTTATGAAAAATGACTAACACATTAGTAGATAATTAACTACAAAATATTTTCAAATAAATTTTTCTTGCACCTTTGTATGAGTTAATCATTGTCAATATATTTGGCTCATTTGAGGAACATTGTCACATAATAAGAGAGATATGTCCACATTATTACTTTGAAAAAGCTAAAGTATGCACCTACATCTACTTCAACCTCCCCAAGGAAGTTTAAAATCAAACTATCTTATAAATCTAAACCAACTAATACTAAAGATGATGCAAATATTATATTTAATGTTATTTCAAAACCTTATAAAAATATTGATCTATCTGATCAACCAAAGATGAAATTATCTAAATTATCAATGCTACCTCATAAATTATTACAAAAAATACTTAAATGAAATCTTATTACTCTACCTCCACCATTATATATACATATTAGTAAACTATAAGGTAAATATTTTGATAATAATGCATATTATGATTATCATCGATGCAATGGTCATTTTAATAATATATTTTTCAAGATTATACACATTATACTAGATCTTTCTGATAATAATGTCATTGAATTAGACACTCCTATAGATAAAATCAAGCCTTAATATAATGAAAATGCTAAGTTTAATATTTTTAGTCAACCATTTTTAAATCATAATATAAGAAAATATAGCTCAAAAATGCATCATACTTACAATGTTTATCCACGACCTAAATCATAAGATTATCTATTGGGTGGAATTATTAGTACAAATTTTTAAACTACTTAACCATGTCCTATTACTTTTGATGATAGTGAGATAGTGGATGATGATTCTTATTTTCTTGCTTTATGTATATGAGATTCTATTGATCAAAAGTACATTCAAAGTGTGGTAGTTGATAATGGATCAATTAAGAATGCATGTGGAATGAAATTGTTTTATTTATTGGATTACACACAACATGATATATAGGAAACATCTAAAAGTGTCAATACATTCAATGGAAAACAACAAACCACTTTAGAACACATTGTGTTGCCTCTTAAGGTAGGCCCTATTATACTATCTACTCTTTTTTTAGTTATACTAAAAATGGGGTCTTTGATATGATATTAAAATACCCATAGTTGTAAAATATTTGTGTTTACCCCCGCATAGTACATAGATGCCTAAATTTCATTCATTATAATTAAGTTTTTACAATTTAAAAAATTAGATATAAGTACCCTCAACAATTTATGGTACCTCCTCTACCCCATCCACCACCATAGATCATTGATACATCTATGAAAAAATAAAACATAGTTACAATAATTTAATGTAATCAAAATATTTCTATTCCACTAAATCAAAAATTGGTGCAAAGGGTTAAAATTCAACTAATGCAAAATCAAGTTTATTAGAAAAAATTATCTAATTCTCAAAAAATACCATAATATGCAACATATTCTAAATTGGCAATTCATACAAATCATCATGTTACTCAAAATTCATAAAATTTATCATATTATAATAATATTCCTCTTCATATTTCACATCATTATTCATCTTCTAGATCTATTTCTCTTACACATGATTACACAAGTAGTGATCTAGATAATTTTATTACCACACATGATGCATTTTTTGGTTCTAATACATGCATATCTATCACATTTAGTTCATGAAAGGTTATTCATTTACCACTTATCATAGATTTTTATGATTCTCATATTGATGGGATCCGTTAGCTCGTTACATTATCAAATTTTATAAAAAATTCAAACACATTCAAATAATTAAAAATAAATAAAAAATGACTGTACATAGATTTTTTTACATCATGTTCTTCCATTTCTGACATATGTGACTGGTTTGTCAATTATATTAATATGTTAGTTATTACTAACTTATTATCTTTTGGATATTCTTGTTTACTTTATAGATCTAAATAACTAAAAATAATTATCAAATTTTCCATATTCTACCATTTACCTTGTTGTTTTCATAGTCTACACTCATAAAAGTTTATTTTATATCAAGTTCAAAATTGATTAGTAAGGGTTAGGAATGTATATTATTACTTACCTCAATTGATTGATCTTTTATAGTGAAAAATTTCATCCATAAAAATAAAGCACATAGAGCCTTAATTTTTCCAGTTTTTAGATATTTTACTCAGTTTAAGTTTGAAAACCATTGTTTAGACATGCAACATTATTTTACAAGTGTATATTTTATGAAACAAGGATATATAATTACTCCTACAAATACTCATTATATCTCTCACATGATTTGAAAATTTAAAATTCATTTACAATGTTGGAATCTTACTCGTACATGGGCATGCCAACATTTCTAGTGAATATTTCACATTAACACACATTATAGATTGTTTAGATCCCTTTTGTTTATTCTAATTTATAACTCTTGATTATCAATAGTTCTATTTTTTCTAGTTTCAAAGTGTAAAAAGGGTAAAAAAGATTTAAATTTTGAAAAAAACACATAAAAACATTCAAAATATTATAAAAATCCAAAATTAGGACCTAAGTATGATTAGAAATCTATTTTAAATCATTTTCATATGTTATTTGTCTCATTATGAGTGTATACAATATTCTTTTTCTATCACACTGCATTTCACTAGTATTCATGAGTGTTATTTAGGACATAAATATTTGACATGCATCAAGGTTTTGGGCTTGCCTCTACCCAATATACTTGTTAAACTAGGGGCATATTATACATAGGTTACAATATTTTCAATTTTTATCATTACATGGCTCCTATATTATTAATATATAGGATATTTACAAATGTCTTGCTAACATCTCTATCTTACATTGTGTACATGGATATGATCATATTGCATATACATAATTTAGGATAAATTTCTAGTTATATATTCCATTCATTTTATTACCTCTACATATTAGATTATTTATCGATTATCTGTTGTGTGTGTCCCTTGGCCCCTATGTGTGAAATTTATTTAACATCTCTATGAAATTTGTTTTTGGTATGTGTGGCATTTAAACATGTCCTTTTATACTATACCCTAGACCTATGTTTTGTGTAACATTTGAACATGTCCCTTGTTTATGACATTATTCTTGTATTTTGCATGTGGACCTTGGCCTTGTTTTGTAATGTTTCATTATGTGAAATTTGAACATGTCCCTTGTTTAAGACATTATTCATGTCCTCTGCATGTGGCCCTTGGCCTTGTGTTTTTAATGTTTTTTAATGTTAAATTTTAACATGTCCCTTATATGTATCCCTTCATCTTATTCATTTGCATATACTAAGCTTGTTAATTTTGATGAGTGCCATGATCCATATCATGAACTAACTAATTCATACAATAATAACTATGCATTATATTATTCTAAACATCAATAATACATTTGATATGTTGTCCCTCATATGTTACATACATGATTCACATGATACAAATCTTCATATGCTAACATTTTCACATATTTTACATCTTACAACACATGTTATAGTTAGCTTTTATTTTGAGATGAATGGATTTCATGATCAATTCCCTCACCTCAAAAGGAGTAATTTTAGTGTAATTTTCATACACAAGATAATAATTTTTAAAAATAAAAAATCTATTTTGGTGCAAAATATAATTTTAAAAGTTTCAAAATGTTTAAAACTTTAGTCATTGGAATATATTATGGGGGAATATGCCATGCATATGCACTCACATTACAAGATCAAAGAACAAATTCATACAATTTTAAATGCATGATATAAATTCATGTTCAAGTTTTAAATAAAATTTACAATTTGAATTTACATACAGTTATAAATTCTACATTTATCAATAAGTACATGATAGAGATTCATTTACACCATACTATTTTCTATTTGTGGACATGGTTAAAAATGGATGTTCTCCATTCTCTTTGCTCATGTATTCAATAAAAAAGTATAAATTTAATATATAATACATCTATAGTGGTTGATTTAGTTAAGTGCATAAGTCATAACTTAGAGGTTTAGTTACCTATAGCATTATGTATATTAATCAATTATGTATTTCAACCCATTTCACTTCTTAGGGTTACAAAGACTAGCTATGTTTTATTTAGGTTTATGTGTCCTTTGATGGATGTTATTTATTTTATAAAATATCACATTTAATTTCAAGCTTAATCAACCTCAAATTATCCAATGGCTCAAATAAGGAGTGAATCTTCTCTTATTGATTCATAGTATTCACTAATTCTCTAATGATTCAAGGAAGCATCATCTCCAATAGAATTGACAATAGAAATAATGATTTCACACATATGTGTAATCCTTCCTTTCTTTTTTCAATCTTTTCAAATTCAAGTTACATTTTAATTTTTAGTTTAACATATTAGCTCTAACTAATTTTTCATAATTGCATGATTTTACATGGAGCACCTTGTATTATTTAGAGCTTATCCCAAAGGATAAGTTTTCTATACACATTAAGGTAAAATCTGTTTTTTAATCTAGTAATTTCATTTCTACACTAAATGGAGAGGGAAATGGGGGAGGGAGGATATATAAACTTAATATGGTCACAAATATTTAATTATATCAAATTTGTCCCTATTTCACTTTAAGTAACTTTTTCCCTTAATCAAGCCCTATTTTTGCACTTCACGCAATCTTAAGCACTTACATGGACCTATTTATTTCCTAAATTTAGATTTTATAATTATATAAATTTTAAAATAGCTAAAACCATTCCTAAGCATATATTGAGATACATCTAAACCCAAAATTTGAACATTTTCTTAAAGGACAAAAACATCCAATATGGGATAAAAGTGATAACCATTCTTGTCCCTTATGGGATGTTTATATCCTTGGTCCTAGTAAAATTTTAAAATTAAAACCACCCTTAATTTTTCATCCATGTTTTTAGGATTCGTAGAATGTGGTTTCCCCTTTTGTATTTATATAAACGCACTCTTAAGTAACTTATTATATCACTTGAAAATTTTAATACAAAGACATACTTACATTGTTGCACATTGAGAAAATCTTCCCTATTATTCCAAATTATAATTTTAATCATTTTCAATAGTAATTATCCAATTTAAAATATTTTATCCAAGCCAAAGAAAAACAATGATCAAGTATTCAAGTGTGTTTATGTTCTTTTATATTTATAATTAAAATATATAAATGTCAAACTATTGAAAACTGATTTAGACATACATAATATAAATAATGTAAATGTGAAATACATAATTTAAGTAATTTGATATAATATAAATTGTAAATTGATAAACATATATGCAAAACTAACTCAAACTGGACTTATGCTGACTATGCAAGCTGACTATTGATGAAAACTGGCTAGAAAGACATGTAAAGTGTGTCATAGTTGAAAACATGATTTCAAACTATGCTGGGATAAGGCCACACTAGGAGGATTAAATTTTTATCCAATAAAACATTTTAAATATCATGTGGGTGATCATTTAAAAAAGAATTATAGGTTGAATATTCCTTGATGTAAAAAAATGATTATGATTAGTATGTTTAGGAATATAATATTTTAATTTATATAAGATTTTGACATCAAGGTGTGCTTGTTTAGTAGGGAGTTATTTAGCCTCATATAATTTTTAATTTAAAATTTTCATTTTATTGGGAATATGTGTGTCGATATTAGATTATTGGACCTTATTATGTGGATCTTCATTATGTAACTCAATGTCCCCATCCATATTATTTGATACATGAACAAGACACAATTCTTCCTCTAGTTCTAAAGCTTCATAAAAAAGGCTATAAATTATTAAAATTTATAATAGAGTGTTTTATCTATTAATTGATAAATTATACCTCTATAAACAATATATATTACTTCTAAATTAGTTTTTTCATAATTTAATTGATGCATAATTGTCTTAAATATTAAAATGTAATTGCAAACATTCTTTTTTTTGTATTGATACAAAGAAGGTAATCACTCATAAGCTACCATAGGCCCTTATTTTTAGTATATTTTATCAATAAATCTTATTTAACATCTATATAAGTATTTATAGATTCACTATGGAGAGAATGAAACCAAACAATTGCACATCCCACTAGCTTATTAGGAAATAATTGTAATAGCATTCAAATACCATTGTAACAATTTAAGGTTTCTTGAAAATATATAAAATAGAGGTAAGGGTCACCACTTCCATCAAATGTATAGAATTTAAAGATTTTACATTTATGAGGTAAGGGTGCATAAAAAAATTTATGCACCTTAGGAATAGTATGGACTACATTAGAGTTAACCCAAGCATGATACACTTTACTCTCTAAGGATAATTAATGTAATTAATATTGAAAATCACCTATAAAATGAATTTATGATATGATAATTGGTAAGTCATGTTGTGTTTTTTAAGACGTTAATTTAAGGATTGAATTATATTTTTAAATTTAGACATTGGAACATTAATTCTAATTGGAAAAGGAGGTGGAAGTGTGAGCTCTTCCTTTGGTTTAGGAGATTCATTGGATATATATGAATATTTTGGTTTTCATTGATTGATAACATTAAAAGGAGTATAATTTAAAAATATGAATTTTCATCATGTGGGAATTATATGCTAATATTAGTAAATTGCGGCATAAGAGTAACATCTTATGGAAACAATCATGAAATTAAAGTGAAATCAACATCACAAGATATTTTGACAAGAATGTCATTGATTTAAAGTGTATATTGTGATGTGATATGGGAATAATAATGAATATCATATTCCTTATTTCAAAAATAGGAATATTTATGACATGTAGGATCAATATCTGCAAATTGGAAATAAGAAGGGATGATATCACTACTAATAGTACTTATTTCCACTTCAAGGGAAGGATAAATAAGAATTTGTTCATGAAAAACATAATACGTATTTATGCATATTTTATTTGAGTTTATTTTATAATTTGGAATGAAATAAAGTGCATTATCAAGGTGGAAAGAGAAGTTAGGTGTGCAAGGATATGGCTCATCCTTTATGATGATAGGTTGAAACTTGAGAGAGAGTATATAGTAGTTTTGAGTATGTTCTTTGCACTTTAAATTAGTATTCAAGAAATAATGTGAAATATAATATTGAAGGGAATATAAGTTTTAAACCAAATAGGTATATATGGATAAATTTGATAATAGGTTCAAGGACGAGTCAAAGGTAAATCCAAAGAGGATTATAGAGGTGTAGTCAAAGAGGGATTAAATAATGAATCAAGAGGGAGATCCAAAAAAGGATATAGAGATGAATCAAGAGAGAGATACAAATAAAGATATATAGATGAATCCAAAGGGGAATTTAAAGATGAAACAAGTGGTGTATTGTTATCCTTAAGGTCAATTTGGATAGTTGGTTTTATGTATTAAATTTTTTAAGATGTACCAAAATCATATTATCTATTTAGTGATACATCATCAAAATATTAATGATAATCATAAATAAATTTTAATTCCATAATTTGTTTCTTATTATGGTTTATCGATTCATCATCATAACTAAAAGGCATAACATGAGTAGACAATAACATATCTAGAGGATAAACATCATTATATGTGTGTGTGTGTGTGTGTGTGTGTGTGTGTGTGTGTGTGTGTGTGTGTGTGTGTGTGTGTGTGTGTGTGTGTGTGTGTGTGTGTGTGTGTGTGTGTGTGTGTGTGTGTAATGAATTTAAATACATTAAATGTGACAAATAAAAAACTTAGTGTTATCAAGCAAATCAAGTAATCATGCATGTAAAAAAAATGACTACGAATTAAAAAAAGTAAAAATCAAGATATAATTTGTGATTTAGGTAAGAGTTTGAATAATTATGTGGGTTCATGTATATACTTGATTATTTATATACTAGTGTTAGCCTAATATTATAAATGTAAAGTCATTCCTATATCCCACAATCCCATCTTTGAGGGTACGGTGAAATTAAATTCCTTAGGATATATGTTGCTCTCGGTTTTACCACAAATCAAAGGAATAAAAGAATCTTTTATGATATAAACAAGGGACTCTACAAATTTATAATATAATATGAGGTATGGGTAAAATAATATATGTGTTTAGTTTTATACAAACGATTGAGTATTAGAGAAATACCCATCACACCATGGTGTTTGTAAAATTAGATAACCACTTAGCCTATAAGGACAATCACTAAGTTGTTTTAAAATTGTAAGAACAAATTTTATACAAGAAAGAAACAAGAAGATATAAAATAGAGAATAAAAATTGAAATATTTTTATGTATATAGATCAATAGATCTCAACCCAAGGTTGAAAGAAAGAACTTTAGTGTTAGCTGTTGTCTGAGATGATAAGAAAAATTCTTTAGTGTAAGATTAAATCCAAGGTATAAGAATATTGACTCATGGTTTCAAATTTATATCCAAGGTTGAAGGTTATTTTATTTTAGTGTCAAGAATTTACAAATTTTTGTATGAAATCCTAAGACAAAATTCAAGAAAATAAGAAGCAGTGTTCTAAATAAAATTTGGGTTCATGAGAATATTTTGCATTATTTTTTATTTCACAATTATATGTTATAAATAAAAAACTATAGAAAAAAATTTAAATCTATAAAATATGAACAATATAAATGTGAAATACAAAATTTATAGAATTTAAAATGAGTTATAAATAATAAATTAATAAACAAATATGAAAACCTAACTCAAACTGAACTTATCCTGACTATGTAGGCTAACTATTGTTGAAAACTAGGTGGAAGGGCCTATGAACTATGTCACAGTTAAAAGTAATATTTAAAATTGTGTTAGGATAAGGCCACATTAGGAAGAAAAGTTTACATTATGGAATTTTATATTGACTTTGGCCATGTCTTGGTTGATTGTGTGATTTATCTTTTGATCTAGGTAACTGCTCCTATATGTTAGGGTTTTCTAAGTGACTATGTGTCTAGATTTTATACATGGAATACCTACAAATTCTAAACCATAAATATTACATAATAAACTTAATGGGAATCAAATATAAATTAGGTATTTAGATAATGGGAATAGTTGAGCTATCTTAAAAAAATATTGTGTAATTTGAGTGCTACCTAAATAACACAAAACGGCCCCATGTTGATTTATTTATCTCACCTAAGTGTATGTGTTCAATCGTGGATGAAATACTAGATATTATTTTTACTATGACTACCATTGACACAAGCATGAAAATGATGTATTCAGCCTTGAACTTATAAATAAGTCAATATTTAAGTAGAAATAATCAAATATAAACTTGTTGATGAAATAGATGGTAGGGCATGAAGGTTGTTGACAAGGTTTTTGGATGAATGTGTGGTTCTTAATAAGGGTAGTGAATATCTATGTGATTTGGATGGGCGGTTGGTTGCTAATATAGAGTGGGTAGGTCTCAAAAACAAACTCAAAAAAAGGAGGAAAGGGTAAGATAGAAAATAAAGCTCTATGGTTTTTAATAACTACTCCCTTGGTTGGTTTCTAAAAGGACAAGTGCTCTTTGAACCTATACCTACTGCTAGAATAAATTTAACACACACAGTCAGATGTGGCTAATAAGTCTAAGGAGATAATGATGTAAGAAATTCACAATCCTCAGACAAAGGTTGCTCCTTTTAGGGTATCTATTACACACCCTTAATCATGAGATTATGGCTCAAGATAGTGAAGTATCTAAGGAAACTATTACACACATAGAGAAAACTACATCTAAGAAAACATTCATGCACAATCAAAATTATGAATCAATCAACTTAACTATTTTAACCATATATTTTACCAATCTTCCAACAATTGTTGCACATATACATATTAGTACATCAATCAAAATAATCAAGAGTCCATTCATATATTTTGCACATTAAATATTATTGAAAGATACAACTAGATAAAGTAACAACTAATTACACATCAATTAGAAAGAAAATACACAAACACATTCATTGATGATAAAAATTGTTGTTATTCCTGTATTCAAAAATTGTCTGACAAAAATCCAAGTTGGATTACAATTATTTATATGGACTTGGGGAAAGGGTCACCTCATCCTCCAAAATCATGCAATATCATTACATGTGGTAGTCAGACCATGATTTCTAACTGTGGTTCAAAACCATATAAAATTCTACTTGTAGTTATTAATTTAAAATATCCTTTGTAAAAAGCTATGCACCATGTGCATGTGTATAAAGATGAAGGTAATTTTTAAATTATAGCTCAAATTACATGAAAATAGATATTTTTATAGGTTAAAATAATAACCTATTGATCTTTCATATTAAGCACCTTCAAAATGGAAATTAGACATAAGTCAAAGAAAGTATCATTGTATCAATCCTTTAGAACTAGTGATGTTGTTTAATTATGACTATTCTTAATATGAATGTGCATTGCATTTCACCTAATTTTTACTTTTATATTTGCATGTGTGTTCATATTCCTAATCTATTTTAATTATGAGACCCAATGGCTGTCGATAAATATATCTCAAGTGTCAAAAATATCTACATACTCTATCCATGTCATTCCATTTGCTACCTTTAAAAATATGACTATTGCTTTTAGGACAAGTGTCCCCACATCATTAGGTACAAATCTTGGAAAGTCCACTATCAATTCACACCATCAATCTACTACATGACGGAATGCAAGAATGCCACTTGGCATCTTCCTTGGGGGCCTCAATGCTCTTTATAGTCTTATCTCAAATGTTTTTATGCTAAGTGGTAGTATTTTTCTAGTTATATGACCTTTGAATTTTCTAAATTGACCTCACATCATTGATCATTTATGCTCAAGATAATATAGTTCATATATTTTAGTGATTTGACACATTGACTCATGTGATCTTGATACTTATCATGTCCTCATTCCTTTGAAAAGTCTCTATCGATCTTGCATCATCAGATCAACTATACATATCAATGTTGGCTATTAATCTTCCTGGGCCCACTAACCTTTGATTCTAAATATCTAATTTATGATATTAAATTTGACATCCATGTGACCATCAAATATTTACTCATGACCGTTGATGATGTCCACACAACCATCACAATTTAATCCCTTATTGTTTTCTTGCTAATCTTAAATTTGACATTTGCACAATCATCAATGATGTCCTCATGACCATCGATGATGTCTATGTGATTTTCATAATTTGAACCCATGTCCTTTTTTTCTAAGCTTAATTTTGACATTTACATGACCGTTAATGATGTCCATGTGATCATCACATCAGTTTAACTCCTTATGAGTTAAACACTTTTCATTTCATGGTTCACTCTACTCCTACAAGTATAAACAAAAATAGGACTTAGCATAATATTTTGGGAAATATATAAAGGACCCTATATGAATATTCTATCCTAAGGTCTTAGTTGTAAAAATATGATTATGACCTAGGTTTAAAATATATAAAAGAGCTCTTGTATTTAATCTTTGTTAGGTTGTGGAGCTAAAAGCTTCACTGATGCAGACATGGAGGAGGTTGCAGATGAGTTGCAAAGTGTCACAGTCTTTGGCGTTGGTCTGGCCAACTGACATCGGCAGGTAGGAGACAGGAAGCAACCGACGTCGGTCATGGATTGGCTGGCGTCGGCGACCCCCATGCAGACAGGGACCGACGTCAGTCGCCTGTGTGGTTCGGACTGCGTTTATTATGGGCAGTTAGCTAACGAACCAAGTGTTTGCATGATTAGAGCTTTTTTTAGACTGAGAGCTATGGATCTAATTATTGTAATTAGATGTCTAATTATTGTTTGGATGAGATCTATATAATAGACTCATGGTTGTATTGGAAAGGTGTTCTAGTTTGAGTTGAGAAAAGTTAGCTCCTTCTGTGTGTGAGGTGAGCAAGGGTGTTCCTCCTAGTTCCACAGTAGTACCAAGGTGGGTGCTGGTTTTGGAGAGTCAGCAAGATTCTTTAGGTGTGTAGGATCTTGGTCACAGGTGCATGGCCTATATAGGAGATCTACATGGTAAGTAAGATCGTTGATCTGCAGGTGTATGTGTGTACAAGGTCAAGGTTCATAGGGGTGCAGAACCAGGTTGATTTACAGGTGTGCAAGATCAGATAGGATAGCAACACAACAAGGAGCAGGATCAGGTAGGATCTACTTGGAGTACAGGTGTGTACTCAGATAGAGCAAAGAGGAAGGCAAGGGAGTTCCTTCCATAAGTATGGTCTGTTGAGGTGCAGGTTATTGCAGGTTCATGGGAGATCTACTTGAAGTACTTTGAGTACTTGTGGAGTGCGTGGAGCACTTGTGGTGTGCGTGGAGCATAGGAGGTGAACACCAACTCTGTGTTTGAGTTGTGTGTTGGGACCAGAGAGAGAGAGCTTTGAGGAGAGAATTAGTGTTCACATGAGGTGTGGCAAGCCTCTAAAGAGGTGGTGGAGAAGAAGTGGCATCTTCTTTATTGTATTATTTTCTGTATAAGTATTAATACAAGTTGTGTATTGTCTCTCATATCATGTGTTATTTTGAATTCTAGTTACTTGTGATTTTGGTTAATTTCCACATATTAAGTTGCTTGGTTTGGTAATCAATTGTATGCTTCCGGTATTCACGTATCCTGACAAGTGGTATCGGAGCTAAGGTTGCAGGGAGCAGGTTTTGTGTTTGGTTACAGGTCACTCTCAGGGGTTTTTGATCGAGTGGGATTAGAGCAATGGCAGATGAAAGTAAGCTAAGAATGGAGGAGTTGAAAAGCACAGATGGTCACTTACAGTCCCATGGAAAGAAAGAGCAGGTAAAAGAATATTGTTGGTTGGTAGCAGATCAGCATGAAGGAACTGAAGATGCAGATGTTGCAGGTGTTATTGCATAGGATGTTTTTGGAGGTTTCTTGGATAAAGTTGAATCTTGGATAAAATATTCAGTTGCCTCTTTCCATGCAGCCCCAGGTAGAGGAGCTGGTGAGCCTTGCCAAAGAATTGGCAAAGGGGAAGTGAAGCTGAAATTGCAGGCGGCCAACACACAGGTGTTGATGAAGGTCATGCAGGTCCCAGGTTTGGAGATATGGCTAATTTCTTCAGAAAGATTGGGTGATGAGAGATGCACAAGAACTCTCATAGCGGATGCACTTGAATTAGCTGGTGGTAAGAAAATAGGTACCCTTTATCTACTTGTTTATATTACTGATTCTTCTTTTGTTGCAGAGACATGGCTTCGTAGGCTTGGTCACATGAGCAGGAAGGAGATGCATGTTCTTAAGCAGAAGACAGATATATTTGACAAGCTTAAGAACTGGAAAGCCTTGGTGTACTTGGAGGAGATGGCGGACAGAAACTAGTGGATGGTACTGGATACTTCTGAGTAGGGTAGTTTGGACATGGGTATTGATTCAAAGGAGCTTGCGAGTAAAAAGTCATCACTCACAGGTGAACACAGGTACTAATATCAGTCAAGAGGAACCGGCGTCGAACAGACAGGTGCCAATGTCGGTCATGTGCAGACCGAAGCCGGCGATGTCGGGCAGGGTAAGACTGACGTCGGTCAGGAGGACCGACGTCGGCAGTAGGTAAGACCGATGTCGGTCAGGAGGACCGACATCGGCAGCAGGGACATCGATATCTGTAGGGTCGGTAGTCAGGGATAGATGCATGGGAATTGATGTCGGTCGGATGCAGACTGTGGAGTGACTGAGGTCAGTCACTGTAACAGATTTTGGGTGGACAACACGTTGTCAAGGAGTCTCAAACACCCATACGGAGGACTGAAGACGTAAGTAGGCCCTCAAATTTGTTGTTCCTCTTCTTTATACATGTTGTTAATTGTAGAGCAGGAAGGATCCAGGAAACAGGTGGGAGCATGGCATGGATATATTATAGAACCAAGAAGAGATTTGGTAGTGTTGCCAGCAGGATGAAAACATAGAGACGAATGGATACCTTAGTTGAAGAATAGAGAGAACGGATACGTGAGATGGAAGACCAGGTATATGGTCTTGAGGAGCTATAGGACAGTGGTATAGGTTTTGACAGGTGGAGGATGAAGCATGGCTTCAGTCAATGTTAGGGTAACTACTGTGGTTTGTCTTACCAGGTGGATGATGAGTCGCGACATCATTCTGTTACTGTATGTGGATGGTATGTTTTGCTAGCAGGATTGTACATACAGGGTTTTGCTGAGCTAAGGGTAAGATTAGTTTAGTGGCATGTCATGAGGAGTTTAGAGCAGCAGAATTCTTTGACATGGGAGACATGGAGATCACAGGTTGATTTTGTCTCCAGTGGGAGCTGATGTGAATCAGGTGTTGGTAAGGTTCAGGATGCAGAGCCGAAGCACACTAAGGGTTGGATAGGTACAGTGTCTGAAATCACATGAGGTCTGGTATAGACCTGAGTATTCCCATGCAGTGGGAGCTGTCAGAGAGTTAGGAGCCAATTCAGGGAAGTGGGTTCTCAGGTATTTGAGAGGGACCAGAAGCAGGTATACATGCAGGGTCAGGACTTCACTACATATGTTTGTAGGTTCGGATGTGGCAGGGTACTCGGATGATAGGTGATACACCATGAGATGTGTGGTGGGTTGTCTTCAAGATTGATCTTGAAGAGGAATACAAACCAGGAAACAGATTAGATGGAGTACAAGTATAGGTACATTATAGCTATTTATCTCCAAGTGGGAGATTTTTAGGTTGGGAGCTAAAAGCTTCACTGATGCAGACATGGAGGAGGTTGCAGATGAGTTGCAGACTGTCACAGTCTTTGGCGTTGGTCTGGCTAATTGACGTCGGCAGGTAGGAGACAGGAAGCAATCGACGTCGGTCATGGATCGACCGGCGTCGGCGATCCCCTGGCAGACAGGGACCGACGTCAGTTGCCTGTGTGGTTCAGACTGCATTTATTACGGGCATTTAGCTAACAAACCAAGTGTTTGCATGATTAGAGCTATTTTTAGACTGAGAGCTGTGGATCTAATTATTGTAATTAGATGTCTAATTATTGTTTGGATGAGATCTATATAATAGACTCATGGTTTTATTGGAAAGGTGTTCTAGTTTGAGTTGAGCAAAGTTAGCTCCTTCTGTGTGTGAGGTGAGCAAGGGTGTTCCTCCTAGTTCCACAACAGTACCAAGGTGGGTGCTAGTTTTGGAGAGTCAGCAAGATTCTTCAGGTGTGTAGGATCTTGGTCACAAGTGCATGGCCTATATAGGAGATCTACATGGTAAGTAAGATCGTTGATCTGCAGGTGTATGTGTGTGCAAGGTCAAGGTTCACAGGGGTGCAAAACCAAGTTGATTTGCAGGTGTGCAAGATCAGATAGGATAGCAACACAATAGGGAGCAGGATCAGGCAGGATCTACTTGGAGTACAGGTGTGTACTCGGATAGAGCAAAGAGGAAGGCAAGGGAGTTCCTTCCATAAGTATGGTCTGTTGAGGTGC
The DNA here is from genome assembly GCA_037957365.1 of Torreya grandis. Lineage (NCBI taxonomy): Eukaryota > Viridiplantae > Streptophyta > Pinopsida > Cupressales > Taxaceae > Torreya > Torreya grandis. The sequence continues at coordinate 415,057 of JARHVA010007771.1, forward strand.
AGGTTATTACAGGTTCATGGGAGATCTACTTGAAGTACTTTGAGTACTTGTGGAGTGCATGGAGCACTTGTGGTGTGCATGGAGCACAGGAGGTGAACACCAACTCTGTGTTTGAGTTGTGTGTTGGGACCTGAGAGAGAGAGCTTTGAGGAGAGAATTACTATTCACTTGAGGTGTGGCAAGCCTCTGAAGAGGTGGTGGAGAAGAAGTGGCATCTTCTTTATTGTATTCTTTTCTGTATAAGTATTAATACAAGTTGTGTATTGTCTCTCATATCATGTGTTATTCTAAATTCTAGTTACTTGTGATTCTGGTTAATTTCCGCATATTAAGTTGCTTGGTTTGGTAATCAACTATATGCTTCCGGTGTTCACGTATCCTGACAAGTGGTATCAAAGCTAAGGTTGCAGGGAGCAGGTTTTGTGTTTGGTTACAGGTCACTCTCAGGGGTTTCTGATCGAGTGGGAGTAGAGCAATGGCAAATGAAAGTAAGCTAAGAATGGAGGAGTTGAAAAGCATAGATGGTCACTTACGGTCCCATGGAAAGAAAGAGCAGGTAAAAGAATATTGTTGGTTGGTAGCAGATCAGCATGAAGGAACTGAAGATGCAGATGTTGCAAGTGTTATTACACAGGATGTTTTTGGAGGTTTCTTGGATAAAGTTTAATCTTGGATAAAAGATTCGGTTGCCTCTTTCCATGCAGCCCCAGGTAGAGGAGCTGATGAGCCTTGCCAAAGAATTGGCAAAGGGGAAGTTAAGCTAAAATTGCAGGTGGCCAACACACAGGTGTTAATGAAGGTCATGCAGGTCCCAAGTTTGGAGATATGGCTAATTTCTTTAGAAAGATTGGGTGATGAGAGATGCACAAGAACTCTCACAGCGGATGCACTTGAATTAGCTGGTGGTAAGAAAACAGGTACCCTTTATCTACTTGTTTATATTACTGATTCTTCTTTTGTTGCAGAGACGTGGATTTGTAGGCTTGGTCACATGAGTAGGAAGGAGATGCATGTTCTTAAGCAAAAGACAGATATATTTGACAGGCTTAAGAACTGGAAAGCCTTGGTATACTTGGAGGAGATGGCAGACAGAAACTAGTGGATGGTGCTAGATACTTCTGAGTAGGTTAGTTTGGACATGGGTATTGATTCAAAGGAGGTCACGGGTAAAAATTCATCACTCACAGGTGAACACAGGTACCGATGTCAGTCAGGAGGAATCGGCGTCGAATAGACAGGTGCCGATGTCGGTCATGTGCAGACCGAAGCTGGCGATGTCAGGCAGGGTAAGACCGACGTCAGTCAGGAGGACCGACGTCAGCAGTAGGTAAGACCGATGTCGGTCAGGAGGACCGACATCAGCAGCAAGGACACTGATATCTGTAGGGTCGGTAGTCAGGGACAGAGGCATGGGAACTGATGTCGGTCGGATGCAGACTATGGAGTGACCGAGGTCGGTCACTATAACAGATTTTGGGTAGACAGCACGCTATCAAGGAGTCTCAAACACCCATACAGAGGACTGAAGACGTAAGTAGGCCCTCTAATTCATTGTTCCTCTTCTTTATACATGTTGCTGATTGTAGAGAAGGAAGGATCCAGGAAACAGGTGGGAGCATGGCATGGATATATTACAGAACCAAGCAGAGATTTGGTAGTGTTGCCAGCAGGATGAAAACATAGAGATGAATGGATACCTTAGTTGAAGAATAGAGAGAACGGATATGTGAGATGGAAGACCAGGTATATGGTCTTGAGGAGCTGCAGGATAGTGGTACAGGTTTTGACAGGTGGAGGATGAAGCATGGCTTTAGTCAATGTCAGGGTAACTACCGTGGTTTGTCTTACTAGGTGGATGATGAGTCGCGACATCATTCTGTTGTTGTATGTGGATGGTATGTTTTGCTAGCAGGATTGTACATACAGGGTTTTACTGAGCTAAGGGTAAGATTAGTTCAGTGGCATGTCATGAGGAGTTTGGAGCAGCAGAATTCTTTGACATGGGAGACATGGAGATCACAGGTTGATTTTGTCTCCAGTGGGAGCTGATGTGAATCAGGTGTTGGCGAGGTTCAGGATGCAGAGCTAGAGCACACTAAGGGCTGGATAGGTACAGTGTCCAAAATCACATGAGGTCTGGTATAGACCTGAGTATTCCCATGCAGTGGGAGCTGTCAGAGAGTTAGGAGCCAATTCGGGGAAGTGGGTTCTCAGGTATTTGAGAGGGACCAACAGCAGGTATACATGCAGGGTCAGGACTTCACTACATATGTTTGTAGGTTCGGATGTGGCAGGGTACTCGGATGACAGGTGATACACCACGGGATGTGTGGTGGGTTGTCTTTAGGATTGATCTTGAAGAGGGATACAAACCAAGAAACAGATTAGACGGAGTACAGGTACAAGTACATTGCAGCTGTTTATCTCCAAGTGGGAGATTGTTAGGTTGTGGAGCTAAAAGCTTCACTGATGCAGACATGGAGGAGGTTGCAGATGAGTTGCAGAGTGTCATAGTATTTGGCATTGGTCTGGCCAACCGACATCGGCAGGTAGGAGACAGGAAGCAATCGATGTCGGTCATGGATCGGCCGGTGTCAGCGACCCCCAAGCAGACAGGGACCGACGTCGGTCGCCTGTGTGGTTCGGACTGTGTTTATTACGGGCAGTTAGCTAACGAACCAAGTGTTTGCATGATTAGAGCTATTTTTAGACTGAGAGCTATGGATCTAATTATTGTAATTAGATGTCTAATTATTGTTTGGATGAGATCTATATAATAGACTCATGGTTGTATTGGAAAGGTGTTCTAGTTTGAGTTGAGCAAAGTTAGCTCCTTCTGTGTGTGAGGTGAGCAAGGGTGTTCCTCCTAGTTCCACAACAGTACCAAGGTGGGTGCTGGTTTTGGAGAGTCAGCAAGATTCTTTAGGTGTGTAGGATCTTGGTCATAGGTGCATGGCCTATATAGGAGATCTACATGGTAAGTAAGATCGTTGATCTGTAGGTGTATGTGTGTGCAAGGTCAAGGTTCATAGGGGTGTAGAACCAGGTTGATTTGCAGGTGTGTAAGATCAGATAGGATAGAAACACAACAGGGAGCAGGATCAGGGAGGATCTACTTGGAGTACAGGTGTGTACTCGGATAGAGCAAAGAGGAAGGCAAGGGAGTTCCTTCCATAAGTATGGTCTGTTGAGGTGCAGGTTATTGCAGGTTCATGGGAGATCTACTTGAATTACTTTGAGTACTTGTGGAGTGCGTGGAGCACTTGTGGTGTGCATGGAGCACAGGAGGTGAACACCAAATCTGTGTTTGAGTTGTGTGTTGGGACCTGAGAAAGAGAGCTTTGAGGAGAGAATTAATGTTCACTTGAGGTGTGGCAAGCCTCTGAAGAGGTGGTGGAGAAGAAGTGGAATCTTATTTATTGTATTCTTTTCTATATAAGTATTAATACAAGTTGTGTATTGTCTCTCATATCATGTGTTATTCTGAATTCTAGTTACTTGTGATTCTGGTTAATTTCCGCATATTAAGTTGCTTGGTTTGGTAATCAACTGTATGCTTCTTGGTGTTTCGTATCCTATCAATCTTGATGACTTAGCATAGAAAAATATGATTGGGACCCTTTAAGCTCAAAACATAATAAAATTATCTCTAATCAAGGGTGCCACTTGGTAGTATGATGTTTGTTTTAGGGTATTTATTATGGGGGAATTGTTGTAAGATTTTTATGCAGGAGATTTGTTTTAGATAAATTGTCCACAATAATTCTCTTGAAGACCCAATTCTCTCGGACAAAATTTCTGAAGAAATTATCCTAAAGGGTCATTTTATTTAGACTAAATGTTTGAGACATAAAGTTTGAAAGGTCATTTTCATCAAAAAAAAAATTTGAGACATAAATTTCAAAGGAATTGGCTTATAAGACAAAATTCTTGAGACAAAAGCCTCAAAGGGTGTGTATTTGTTTGAAAGGTATACCTTGTAGGGAAAATTTCCAATATAGAAGTCTTGAAGGGTCATTTCCAAAGGGCAAGGGACTAGGATAAGAGTAACAAATGGAAAATATTAAAGGGAAAAGGCCCAAGACAAAAGTCTCAAAGGGAAATTATGAAGGATAAAATGTCTCAAACAAAATTTTTGAAGGGAAAAAGGGACTAGGACAAAAGTTATGAAGGGAAAGTCTTAAAGGGCAAAGGCCCGAGACAAAAGTCCCAAAGGGCAAGTGTAAAGGGAAAAATATCTCAGACAAAATTTTTGAATGGAAAAAGGGACTGGGACAAAAGTCTTGAAGGGTAAGTCTCAGAGGGAAAAGGCCCAGGACAAAAAGCTTGCAAACCCAATTTCATCGGGGGAATTGCTTCGGACAAAATGTTTGTAATAATTTCCTTAACAAATGTAAGTCTATAATAATAAGTCCAAAACACAAAGTCTAAAATAATTTAGATAATGGAAAAAATAATTGATAAATACAAATTGCACAAGTTTTTTAAATAAAATCCCAAAGAGATAATCCCAATAGAATAAGCCTGATACAAATATAAAGATAGTCTATGAAAAAATAGTACTAATGCCATATTGCCAAAGTATGAAAGGCCAATAGTCAATCTTTTTCTAAAATGTTTTTACATAAAAATATAGAAAAGGGGCTCAAATTCAAGACCATAGTCCAAAAAAGTGGGGCCCCATTTTCATAAAGAAAGAGGGGATTTTGGGTACAAAAAAATTTGTGTAGATTTTACGATAATAAAGATCCACTTCTAAAAGGACCCTTTTTTATATATAACTCTTGAATTCAAATTTGGGTATTATTATCATGGAAGGGACCCAACCCAAAAATATAAAAAATAATAAAAAGTATCATTAATGATATAAAAACTTGAAAATTTTCCATAAATTATGTTAGGATAAATCTACATTACCTAGACATGGTCGTAGTGTGGTCTTGTCTATGAACTACAGCTTTATCCTAAAGTCACAAGACATAAATATGAAGACATAGAATGAGAGGGGATACCTGAGGTATATTTGATAAGATGAAACATAGATATAAAATTCATTAAAAATTTTAAACAAGAGATAAGAGTGCAAAACTTTAAAAAAAATTCAAATAAGTCCTTCATTCATCATCAATAATCATAGTAAGTAAAATTATGCAAAATGTATGTTTTGAAATGGATTGTGTCAAACTTGGGTTCCTACACAAGCCGTCCCTAGATACATTAATATAGTCAAAGGATAAAAACTATATAAATCACTCTAAGTGGGAGAACTATGTGGGCTTGAATTAGTTTTTTGAGAGTATTGGATACATAACTAATGTTTAGTCACATTGGAGGTGATTGGGGTCAAATTAACCTATTACACTCCCCTATTTTTCTATTTATAGGTTTTTAATGATTACAAAAAATATTAGGGTTTCAACCTTGGAAATTTTGTTTCTAGGTATTCTAAATAGTTTTAAAGGTCAAATCTATGTATACATACCTAATTCAAGCTACCGCAAGTGATCATGACCTAAGTTCCCATTTTTATAAAAAAAAAATAGACCAACTAATTTAGGTTAGAAGTGGTAGTTGATCCTAACCAAAAAAGGATGATACTAACCTTATCCACCTTTAGTTATGACTTTGGGACACTTTTAGAATATGTTCATATCTTCTTGATTTAGTTGTCTATCATTTAACATAGTTAAATCTGAGACAAAAGTAATTAAGTTGTATCATTTAATTTCATAGTTAATCTTATTTTGATGAATTACATTTTATTGAATTTAGTTTTTGCATTCATTTATGTTTGTTGGAAGTCAATTTCAAATAGTTTGCTTTATTCCATCCAAATTATCAAAGTTAGAGTTAATTTACTTTTTAATATAAAATTAAATAAAATGTGATGAGACCATAATATTGCTCACTAAATCTATAAAATAACACCCTTTTTCTTGCATAGGAAGTGGATCTAATGTAGTCTCCAAACTTATGATTTATTTAGAGTAAAATAGCAAGTATATATCATGGTTATGTATTTAAAATTCATTGTTATCTATTTTTTATCTATTACTAATGATTATTAGGAAAAAGATGTTAATGAGTGTATATATAGTTCATATTAAGCTAAGAATGATTCAAAGTATGAAGAGTAACCATTCAAGAATAATGTTGGAGTAGTGTTAGATTCTTTTATAATAAATCCAACATTTTGATCAAGTTACAGTAGCTACGAATTATATCTAAGACTCCAACAATCTTGCTATAGAATCTCATAGTAGATATGGATTACATCAGACAAACTATGAATTTTAGCAGGTCAACTACAAATTTCAACAAGTTTTCTATGAATTTTAATATAATTGCTACAAACTTTAACAAAATACTACAAACTTATTTTGAAAGTATTTATAAATATATTCTAATGATTCGTTGGTCTTTTCCAGCTATCACAAAGAACGCTTTCCATTTCAAGCCTTTCTATGTATAGATTTCTATATACAAGCTTTCAAAAATGGATTGTATTCAAATATAAATTTATGTAATTTCATTCTAATAAATAGCTCTCTCTATATTTGGTGGAGATTGAGATTATGTTTTAATATATTTATTTTTAGAATAAATATCTCTCTCCATATTTTGTGGAGATTGAGATAGGATAGGATATCTAGGTTGTTACTCTTAAATAAGGTATTGGTTAGAAACATAAGATTATAAATACAACCTTCCACACCAAATGAAATAAATCAATATACTTTTCTCTCCATTATTTTGAGTAGTCCATCTAAAACTTATGTTTTTAATAAACCCTGTTTTGAGGAATGAACTCACCACTCATTCAAAAGAAGATGGATCAATGTATTTGTATTTATTTCTTCTATAATTATCACTTTGCTGCAAATTTTTATTTTATTTTGTTGTCACTATAATTTTTATTTTTTTTAAAATTTTATGTGAACTTGCAGGTATTTTATTTATTTGTCATTTATTTTTAATTCAACAATTTACTTTCTGTAAATGTGATTTAATTTCTTCAAGTGTGATTTTCAATTCCTACAAAGTGTGGAGTGTGATAGAAGGAACCATTTTCCAAATATATCTTTTTACTATTGCATATAACCTTAGGACACTAGCCTTAGATTGACATTATTAAATGAAGGTGATTGACAACCTCTATCAAAATGTATTGGTGAACCAAAGTTAGTCACACACCTTAATTACTTCAAAAAAATTGTCATAAGTTTTAGATAAGTTAATGAACATTCAACACAAAAATATTTTTATTTCAACTTTAGATCTAAACATGACACTAAAAGAACTTAATTTTGACCCCAAATATATTTTTTGACCTAAAATCACTTTATTTTGACCTCATATTTGATATCACACAATAAATGAACCTTATTTTCACCTTGGATTTAATAGGAATTTACTAATCTACATACATTTCTTTTCTTTTCATACTTTATAAATTTTAGTTTTATATTACTTTCATTTACAAAAAAAACATGGCTATAGTGGATGACTACTTTTCATTTCAAGCATATTTATTTTTTATTTTTTTTGTATTCCCTTGATAAGGAAAATAATTCATACTCATGTAATAAAACAAATGAAATTTTAAATTGAAACACAAAAATTACTCATGCAAAACATTTCTAAAATTTAAGCATGACATATGAACAAGAGTTGTTTCACATTCAAAATTCCATAAGGCCTATTTTACACCATCTTGATGGACTTATTATGACCATATAAAGTGATAAAAGTAAATAATGTAATCTATCTAAGAATAATTAATTTGAACCTATTGATGCAAAATAATTAGGTGAATACCTTGATACCCATGTTGATGAAATTGAATCTTTGTTATTTGCATCCTGACAAAAAAAAATGAAACAGATCATGGTAGTAAATTTGAAGAACCAAATAATTATGTTGATAAACCTCTTCTAAATCCTACCATAGGTGTTGCTACTCCTATTTCTTATATTATTATTACATATATAAATCTAGACTTCAGGGAAACATAATATTTAAAATAGATATATATGCATAATCCTAACCAAATGACTTATATATGACCTTTGATAACTTCACATCTTACATCACCTACCTTTCTTACTACATAATCCCTTGAGAAAATTATTACATTTTTGCATGCTAAGGTACTATAGTTAGAGCAAGGTATACCAAAAGTTTTGAAATCATTGGATTTCCAAGATTAACTTCTTAATATGTTACCCCCTGATATTACATCATATCATTTACCTACAATATTTTTAGATCCTAATCTTAAACTATATGAGATTAAAGGAGATCAAATTAACATCTCATATCTTCTGATGAATCATGTTTGGATTATGATTTTAGTGAGAAATTGGTAACCAATTTGTTTCCAATAGGCTTAAAATATTACACCTTGAATTGGTTTCATATTCAACCTCTTTAATCATTAAAAACATTCACTCCACTAGCAGATCAATTTCTTAAGTATTTTTATATCAACATTGATGAAAAGCTTTCTTATGTGCAAATTACTAATATTAAACAAGGAACATATGAGCTTGTTAGTGATTATCTACTTTATTATAATACTATGCTATCCAAAATTATGAATGCACTGGCACATAATGAACTATAAGATATTATAAAATAAATTTTGCTTCTTCCTTTGAATGATTCAATCACTTTTTAGAAATTTAGATCATTTTAAGAACTTTGTCACATAATAAGAGAAATAGAAGTCAAGTTTATTTATTTTAAATAGATAAAGTATAGACTTATGTATATTTCAAACTCCACAATGAAGTTTCAAAGTAACCCATCTCACATATTTAAGCCAATGGATACTAAATACAATGCAAATATTACAATTAATGTTATTTCTCAACCTTTTGACATGATAGTTTTATCCAATAAACCAAGGAGGCAATTCTCTAAATTATCACAACCACCTCATAAGTTTTTAAAAATTTAATTTAATGTATTATTATTAATTTGCCTCCACCATTAAATATTTGTATGAGTAAATTTTAAGGTAAATATATAAATTTAGTTTGGTTTAGTCTAGAAATGGATTTGTTTCATTTTGAAACATCAATTGTATAGCTACAATGAACCATGTTCAGTTGTATGACAATATTTAAATCATTTATTATTTTATTGAGGTTAAAGGTGGATTTTTTAAAACTAGGGTACCTATACCTTAGGATAAGTAAAATCAAAAGAGATTCAAAGGTCTACCATAAACCAAACTAGAAACTAAGACAAAATAGGGCCAAAGATAGCCAAAATACAACCTAGAAATAATAGAAGCAACAACAAAGAAAAACAAAAGAAACTAGGGCCTAATCTAAATCCAAACTACTTTAGACATCCTCCAATCATATTTTCATATTTTAAAGGTCAACATCAATCTGAAATAACAATTTATCTTTGTCCATGAAATTCTAGGATCCCCTACATTGGCCTTGCTTTCTTTGCCCTTTGCCAATTGTCTTAGCCTCAAATAACTCCCCAAGATGAGATTTAATATTATCTACATTATAGATACTATCATACATATTTTTCTTGTTGTAATTAACTAAGAAGCTAATGCTATTTCTAAGCTTATGATTCTCATTCTCCAATATCTCTACCTTAAATATGAGGCTTTATAATTGTTGATCATCCTCCTTGGTCAAAGAGATTTGGTTTAATTTGATGTTCTCCTACTGCAAAAAATTCATCTTCCCTTTAAGATCCATGAGCTCTATCATGAACTAGTGCATAATATATTTTTAAAGATCTAATTCTTTAAATATCTTATTTTCAATCTCCTTTCCCTTAAGGGAAATAACAAGGTTATTGAAATCCTCATTATGGTCCTTCTATTTCTTATTCATAGGACTCTTCCCTTTTTCTTTGGGAACATCTCTAGTCACTCTTTTCTCAATCTCAAGAAACTCATTCTGAGATGTCTTATTTCCTTGCCCATCATCCTTATGCCCCTCCCCATGAACATCTCTATCATCATCCACTTCAATAGAATCTCCTACCAAATAACCCATTTTACCCTACTTTCCCTATTTCCCCTGATATTCAACTGAAGGCTTTGACACACTCTGAAGGCATTTTTTGATATTATCTTGCATATATGGATTTTTAATTTTAGCATCATTGGTATTTTTATCATCAAAATTAATGGGATTATTGATCTCTGTAGACCTACTTTAGCTCCCAAGATATTTGATCCACACTTTTTTTATTTTCTAAATGTCAACAGGATCACCCTCATCAAAGTTATTTTGAGGTTGAGAAATATCTAGGTTAATTTGGTTCATACCCTTAAAGTATTTATGAATGAGTTATATCACCCCTTCATGCCTTGGGGATAAATAATTACCATGCTTGAAATTCATGACTAAAACTTCAAGTGAATCTAGAATGAAGAAATGTAGATTGAAAGGAATGACATGTCTAAAATAATTCAAAATATTAAATAGAGACCATATAACAATGTTAAACCTACCTTCCAAGGTTAATATTTCATTATATGGTAGGCAACCTCTACAGATAGCCTGGGTAATGATTCTAGATCAAACCCATTATTTATCAATTCATGTTGTTCTCCCTCTTCCATGAATGTCTCTTTATCCCTTTTTTAGTCCCTTTTTGAGTTGTAAATTTTGGTTTCCTCAATATCCTAACCATTTATGTGGGAAATGAGTTCCTCTATGATTTTTAAAGTAAATCCATTAATATTAACAGTTCTATCTTCCCAAGATTTCATAAATATGATCAAAATGTGCCTATCATACCCTTATATCTTCTTCATGAAACCAAAAAATCCTCCCACTTATAAAGATGGCCAAATTCTCTCATTATTTCTCACTTCTTTCAGCATTTTTGGTTTGATTCTATTAGGTAGTCCCATATTGTTCCTTTTACAACAAACACAAAGATGAAAGCCTTTCTCTACTCTAGAATTTAGGCTTCACAAGAAAGAGAAAAGAGATAATGATGCTACTTTGGTATTTGGGTAGTCTATTAGATGTTTTGGTAATTCTAGAAACTTCTCAATAGACCCAAAAAAGATTAACCAGATCAATATAAGGCCCCATCTAAAATGAGCCCAATGTTATTTTCATCTATGAATTAGAGGCTTCCCCAATATGACCAAGGCTTTGTTCATTAGAAGTACCTTCATATTTTATATTTATTATATGATCCCTAGGGATTTATTCATAGTCCATCCATGTTGTTTGTCCCAAAATGGTTACACCCTTATTAGTGAACCAAACCCTAATAGAGTTTCCTTCCCTATAAGTGTGTTGAATAATAACTTGCTACAAAGAGTCCATAATACGTATAGCTTCCTATAAAAATTGTTTTATGGACCAATTTATGACATTTTTTATTTATAAATAATTCAAAATATTTATCAAGTCACCCTCTATAATGATTTTTTTAACTCTCAATTGTTTTGCCAATTTGATCCCCCATAGAGCTGCAAGAGCTTCAACCCAATGGTTAGAATTAACTCCCATGTCTCTGGCATACACTGTAACCAACTTTCCCTAATGATTTATTATTATTATACCTCCTCTATCTAGTCTTGGATTCCCTTTTGAAGCTCCATAAAAATTGATTTTCATCCAACCCAAAGGGGGTTCCATTTAGTTCTTTTCCTAGTTTCTTATTTAGGATCTGACTTATCCAACTCAAAGGTATCAATTTTCTAGTTAGGAGTTGGAATTTGTTCATACTAAAGGAAAATTTTTCCTTTTTTGATAGGAAAAATATTTTAATTCTCCAAAATGTGATCAAAATTTAATTTATAAATAACTTTGTTGCTACACCTCTTCCCCCTAAAAATTGTATTGGTGCGCTCTCCCCAAATACCCCATATGATATGTGAAAATGAAAGTTTCCAAATTTTGTTTAAAATATAATTTGAAAATGGGAACCCCCATGAATACCACACATCAATTATAGAACTAAATTTTACCTAGGATACATTGAATTTGTCAAAAAAATAGTTCCATATCTTCTGAGAAAAAGAGCAACTCACAAACAAATGAAAAATAGATTCATTATCCTTTTCACATAGGACATATCCATTGGTTAAGATACAACATTTTATTCTTAATTTATTAATTTAAAGTATTCTATCCTAAACCATGACCCAAAGAAAGAAATTGAATTTTGGAATTAGCCATTTGTCCTATAGTAACTCCCAACTATCATTGAGTCTAGGTTCCTGTGATAGAAAATCATATCTCAATTTAACTTTGTAGTGTCCATTGAAAGTGTCCTTCTTGACTAATTTATCTTATTTATTACTACATGGTATATGTATGTTTATCAAAAAATTATTGAGGTTAGATAACCTTAGAGTATCTTCCTAGTCTAAGTTATGAAAACTTAATTTTTTCCAACATTTAACTCCTTCCAACTCCTACCAATATTCATTCATTTTGTACCCATATTTATTATAAATATTTTCTTGCAATTATAAACTTATTTAAATCTAATAAAGAGGACACTCTGAGACCTAGATGTCTCTCCAAAAATTGGCTTTGTGACCATTACCAATCTACCATTTAGACACTGTTATTATCAAATACTTATTTGAGATCAAGAAGTTCTAGGCATGAGAACCCCAAACAAAATGATCTTCTAAAAGAATGTTGATCATTTCCATCCCTTATAAATAATTTAAAAAAATAATTTAAACCTAGACCATGTTTGACCTGATGAATCTCCACACAAAATTCAAAATTAGAGCTTTATTCATCATTTTCAAGTTCCTTAACCATGTCCACCATATCATTTTTTGGAGATGACTTTATTCTAAGTAACAAGATGGAATTTGTTTCTTTCTTCTGTACCAACCCAAAGAAATTTTCATTTAATTTTATTTAATTTATCCTCCACTCCTTTTAGAAAACTAAAAAAGTGAAATAATATATCTAAGAAGACTCTTAAACATACTTTTAATAAGTAATACCTTGCCTATGTGAGATAAGAGCTTATATTTCCAACCTACAAGATTTTTTTGAAATATATTAATGAAAGGATTTCATGCTACCATAGGGATTTGTTTTATAAAAAGATACATACCCATATAGAAGAGGGTAGTTCCTTTATTTGACAACCTATGAGAAGAGCTATTCTAGCTTATCTAGCCACTGACATATTGAATAAATACACAGAGTTTTTGTTAAAATTGATTTTCTAATTAGAGGCCTATTTATACATCACAAAAATATTTTTAATATTTATTCCTTATTGTATAGATGCTTCAACCAAAATAATGGTGACATTCACAAATTACTGATGCATTATCAATTCCATAGAATGGGCTAGTTTAAGACCTTTCAACTCTAAAGAAATATTAGCATTAAAAATGAATCTACTCATATATTCAGCCATAATAATGAACATAAATTGGGATAGGGGATCTCTTTATCTCACCCCTTTATAAATTTTAAAAAATATTTAAGCTACCCCATTTACCAAAATAGATAACATGCATGAAGTAATACAAGATCTAATTTTTTTCCTAAATTTGTCTCAAAAGCCAAATTGAGACAACTCTATCCAAGACACTCTAATCTAATCTATCCTAATCCTTAACCATATTAAATTTTAACACCATACCTTTCCTTAGGATCAAAATGACATCATTACTATCCTAAAAATAAGCTATCAAAATAACTAGTAGTAGTAAAAGAATTCAACATAGATAACTCATCTCCTCATCTAAAATATTAAACTAGTACTTCATTAAAATTAATTTAAAAAACATAATATTATGATAATGATATTTTATTTTTACTATAATATTTTTCTAAAAATGGAAAAACTTTTTATTTCCTTTCATTCCTTTTACTACTAAGCTTTTGGGATCATAATACAGATGCCCTAGATTAATACTTCCTAGATAGATTGGTTTAGACGCATTTGCATAGTTAGATTGACATATCTATCATGTGTTGAGTTTACATTATGGTTATATTTATTTCTATGCTAAGTATATTGTAACCTCTATTATATTTTATGTATTCTTAATCATATTAAATTATTTATGGCATGTGAATAAGAACACATTCCCCTTTAACTAGCCAATATGTTTTAAACCTATAGTGGCCTACATCAAAACTATATATTCACATAGGAATTAAATATTTTCATTTTCAAAATGAGTATTTTAAACCTTTATTAGTTTTTCCACAATTCCAATCATATTCAAGTCTTTATGGGATGATGAGGTGAATAATAATTCATTCTCTTTCAGCTAGATGATAGGGTTTAAACATATGCTAGATATTTTTATTTGGAGTTCATAATAGTCACTATTGAATGTAGCTAGAATTTTCCAATAAGAATACAAACCATGTGAATAAAAAAGGTGACCCACAACTTTGAAGTTTTTTTTTTTTTTTTTTATATTAGGAGTACTGAGTGCACTTATTTAGAATTATCAAAATGAAAACTGGTATTAGGATATTATATTTGATCATAAATATTTTTTCTTGGGATTATTTCTAGATATAACTTGAATATGATAAAATAAATAAATAAGGTTAAGAATATAAATTCAATATTATTGCATCTTGAGAGTATCTAATAAAAAAAATTGTGGAAGATTGAATCCCTTATAGGTTTTGGGAAAATATTAGCGTACATCTATTGTTAGTGGGAAATAATCCTAATAAAAATAATTATAATAAAATATTATATTCTAAAAACAATTATTATCTTGCTAATCTCCAATAAGTATATTCAATACTTAAAATATGAACCACTTACCATGATGTAAAAACTAGGTTTTATTCTTAGTCCTTTCGAAATAGTCTAATAGTGAGAAATAATCACAAGAAAAAACTTAAAGAGTGCATATCATAATTACAAGATCATGAAGCTTATTTTCATAAAACTATACATTTAAAACATATCATATAGTTGAATTAAAATGAATTATTTTTCACCTGAGTATGCCATAAAGACTTGGATATGATTAAGAGTGTGTAAAATATAATAGAGTCTATAATCTAATCAAACTAAAAAATATATAACTATAATGTAAAATAAATTAATTTCCATAGTTTAGCATTTTTAAATCACCTACATTAACTTCATATTTATTATCATTTAGAATAACATGCAAAAATTCATCTTAGTATAAGAGAAAGCTCATTTTTATAAGCCATTATATATCAAATTACACTAATAGACATTTATGAAAAATGTGGAAGCACCCAGTTCATGAATAATTTGAAAAAAAAATCCTCAAATAAATGTGATATCATGGACTAAAAATGGAACCTATGATGGGATAATTCCAACAAACAACTCACATACCAACAACCCTTGATCACCCCATCTCTTAAGATTTGATTTAAACCTTCCCAAGAAACCCATTTACTAATTACTCTAAATATTAATGACTTCCCATGATGAAAAAATTATATTTTATTTTTAGTCCCATTGACATAGTTAAAAAATGATCAATAATCATAAAAAAAACCCTTAAAGAGTGGATATCATACTTACAAAATCAAAAATCTTAGTTCCACAATAGTATACATTTAAAACATATTATTAAGTTAAAGTAAAATGACTTATTATTAACTTTAGTATGCTAAAAATAATTGAATATGATTGCTAATGTGGAAAATATAATAGATGTTACAATCTACTAAATGTGAAAAAAATTATAAATAGAGTGAAAACTCACCACAATAAGATCATGAAGCTTGGTTTCACAATAATGTCATTGTGAGGGCAAGGTTTACTAGATAGGGTTATAAATGAGTATCTACAAAAAGGTGTGTAACCTTAATGTATTTAAAACAAGGATCTATATCTCAAATAAATTTAATAATAAATATAGGTAATGGCATACTCATAACCATCGAAGTGACTTATAATTTTTTGGATCACCTTGTTTCCTCATCAAGTTTGTATGTGTAATAATAAAAATAATTAACATTAGTAACAATGAACTTTAAATAAAAATTTCCACCAACTGAAATAGGAGTGTTAGGTTTAGGTCATGCTTAGATGGAAGCAGTGTCAAAGTGTAGATCAAGAACAAGGCATTACCAAGTGAATATATAGTATTGATGTAGGACATTATAGGTTTAAAACCTATTAGGTAGTTGAAGGAGAATGAATTTTTATTCACCTAATCATGCCATAAAGACTTGAATATGATTGAGAATTTTGAAAATATAATATGGGTTGTAATATACTCATGAAAACAGTTATAACCATAGTCAAAACTCATGACATGATAGAATTTTCAATATAAATTACATTAATGAAAATGATGAAGGAAAAAAAATCAAAATGAGAAATATAACCCTAGAATCCATGCATGAGGCTACATTAACAAATATTTAATAAGTATAATAATGAATGGGTGAGATGTGAAAAAATAATATTTATATCAAACAATGCAAAAAGGGGTATCATATTTTGTTTATCATTGCATAGGATCCCTATTAAAGACATAGTTTCATAGGGTACTAGGTGGTTTAAGAATAAGAAATTAACAAAATATATATTTATGGATCAATATTGATAATACACATGGATATGGAATCAAATAAATATTATTTAAGGATATATAAAATGTATAGGTAGATCCATCAAAACAACTATCAAAGGAAAAGGGTCTAGGAATATTGTAAATATAGAAGATTTGGAATAAATCATGGGAATCCAACTTAGAATAAGAAAAATCCTTATTTTAAAATATGCATTAGCATAAATTTCATTGGTATAAATGTATGAAAAACATGGAAGCATGTCGATCATGAATAGTTTAACAAAATACCTCAAATAAATGTGATCTCATGGAATACAAAGGATTAGGATATGTGCAAACAATAGTGTTATTTTAAAACATTAAATATCATGTAAATCTAAGTGAAGAATACATATATTTCATCCTACAGTCATTTAAGACTCAATGAAAAATCTTATTTTAGTCATGAACCATTTGAAGAAATGTTAAAATGACTTGTAAAACCTAGGAATATCACATATGCTCATGGTTTTTCTTAGGAATATATATTTTTTATAAGGATTATGGTATCTATATTTATATCTATCCTCCATATATACAAGATAATTGACCCCAAAATTTGGCTAATAATAACCAAGTATTGGATCACACTGAGTGGTGAAGATTGAAACCAACATTAATAAACCAAGGGAGTGGAAAGCGACACACATAAATAATCTATTCCATGTGTGATCACCCCCAAAAATTATACCAATAAGATAAATAAAATATGAATAAGGATAAGTTCAGGTGTGCAAATGAAAAATAGAAATATCAAGACAAAAACATTGACTACATGAATCTAGGAACCATAATGAAGATCATGGGGTTAAATGATATGAGTTGTGACTAACAACTGATCCTAATAGGAGTTTAATAAGAGATGAAAATGGTGAGATATATGGACTCAAATAGACTATATAAATAACTACCAAGTGTAAAACTAATGTAATAACTACTAACAAGTTGAGTTATCAAGTGAAATGTAGGGCTCTTAGAGCCCTGTAAAAGGTAGACTCTTGAGAGAAAAAAGGGTTAGTCAATTTAAATATAGCATTGTATTTATGTAGTTATCCACATCTATGTATTCTTATTGCCATGATTTAATGAAATATTATCAAGTTCACTTTATATTATGACATACATGAACAAAGATAATGCAATTCCCTCATCACCATTGCACAAAAATAACCTTGAATTACCTTTATTACCCTCTTTAATCTTTGGGAGAACATGCAAGGTTCTATTTCATGATATTCTAATGAAATAAGGTTAAGTGTTTGGATCATAAATGGTGTACATAGGATTAGCACATGATTGACCCAAAACTATACCACCATTTTGGTTTTATTTCAATGACAAGTTGAATTTTGTGGTTCCAATGGTGAGTGGAGGTGATAAATGGAAATTTATAATTGTTATCTAAGTTCTTGCATATATGAGAAGTATAGAGGGTATAAGGTGGAATGGGTGTGTTTTATGAGATATATCAAGGAATGATTTAACATGGATAAACCAAAAAAGTTTAAAATTTTGAGGTGTAAGTATAATGAGACTCAATTAGTAGGTGATTTATGAGGAACCTAGGGAAAGGGGGAGTCTGGATTTTTAAAATTTGTGAAGACCAATGCAAAAGAATAATGACTTGAGGACTCTCACACTAAGTATTTTCACTGCATTGACATTGAAATGAGCACCAATGAGCAATGGAAAGTCTTAGAAAAATAAGTTTAAGCCTTTGAATAAGAATAATTTAGGAAGGACACTTTTGAATAAATGCCTAGTACCCCTTTATCTGAAGTGTGTGCTCATGTTATTATCTTATGGTTATAATAAGATAACCAAGGCACTATAGATTTAGGTGATATAGGAGGATTTATAACATATGAAAAGTAAGGAATTCCACTAAAAGAGGTGACCCCTCATCCACTACTTGAACCTATGGTCACACAACTAATAAATCATGTAGGAATAATGCAGTATGGTATGCCAACAATGGGACGGGCTATGGGACCTCAGATAAGTATTTCTATTCAAGGAGGAACATAATGAATTGGAGGACCATTGGTGGCCTATTAATTCATCCAAGTGTTTATAAGATTATTTTTATAGTCTACTGTAGGAGCTAGTGGAACTATGTCACTAGTAAGAGAAGTGAAGGCTTAGACACATCTTCAGTCATTACATTGATAAAAAAAGCACTATTTGCACATGTGCCTAACCTTTTTATATATTATAGGATGTATGTAAGCTTACCTGACTATCATGGGGTGGATAAACATGTCAAGCACATTCACAAATGTGATCTCATCAAGCATGTGAAGGGAGTGACTTTATAGAATCATAAGGCAAGCCAATTTTCTCATAACTCAGTTTGATCATATGCATAGTTGGTTTATAGAGTTATAACCCAACTAGGTGAGTATGTACTATAACCTACTAAAATTAATGCTCCTAAAAAAATTTACATCAATAAAAGTGGGTAGTAGAGCATTATTTCACTCAAGGTTATCAAATAATAACTAATGAAGAATTTTTATGCATATGATTCTAAGTTTAAAAACCTAGTGTCTAAACTCTCATATTACATCCACCTAGTGCATCATTCCTAATTTTTCATTAGAGGGTTTATTTTGATGTTTAGGTGTACCCTCTCTATGGAGACATTCTTAGAACCAAGAGATGCAAGGGAGGAAACACTGAGAGATAAATTTATTGGAAACACAAACATGGGAGTTATCCCATTCATGAAGGCATGAATTTCACCAATGGATCATAGTTATAGAAGTTAATGTCTAGTAACATGCATGAGACATGAACTAGACTATGGCACATAAACTATAAGGTGTAATGAAATAACAAGAATAATTTCCCAAGGCATAAAGTGCATGTTTTGTTGACTTCAAGTGATATTTTTTAAGTTACATGATGTGCATAATTTACTTATCATACATTTCATGATCCTAACAAAAGTATCTATAATTTAAATTTTTTATGCATCCAACCATACCACTAAGGATTATTAGTGATTGATGAACTTCACAAGGTGTGAGAGTGGTGTGTGTGATGGGTCACTTCAGGTCCAACCAACCAATGAACATTAAACCAAGTTTATGTTGGGACACCTATCTAGGAATATGGTGATTATGGTTAGCATCATGGCTATATATTCCATGCTAGAGGACATGGTCATTGATATTATCCCTTATAATCTTGTTATAAATTCAAGTCACTAGACCACTACTAGCATGACTATCACCAACATCCCACTTATGAGTAATTTTTTGGTGCACACAAGGTTGAGTAATGATCAAGCCTATATGTGAGGACAACATAAAATCATAATCATAAAAAGGGCTCAAATATGAGAAAATGTGCACACAAATTGAATCATTTAGTCTCAAAGGTCTAGATAAAAAATAATGATATAAAAAATGCACATGTAATGAATCATAGAGGCTAAGTTACACACCCTAAAAATTCTACCCAAGATATGACTCAAGCAGGGTATGAACCAAAAATACCTAAACATAGAGAGGGAGACCCAAAATCCCCATGTCTACTTACTTAGATGGTTCACATCAAGTGAAGGTGTTTTGTGAAGCCATGGATGTCATTAAAAACTTGTAGCGACTGTTTAAACTTGACTAGGATTTGGAGGAAGAAACATAAAGAAAACTCAAATCACATGAAGAGTAGGTTAATGGACTTACCAACATGTTATCTATCCTACAATATAAGGTAATTATCCCTATGCTCAAGAATCTCTTAACTGAGTATGAATAAAATTAGTTGACTAGTGTAGCTACACTAGATCTATCATAAAATTGAAAGATGAAGATGGCCTAGAACATAGGATATGATTGAAAAATACTCATCGAGGCTGATATTAATCTGTGGGATATTTGTGACATGTTGGTGGCCATAGGTTTTGAGTTTAATATTAGTACCATATATTCCTGGTGTAATATGAGAATCCCCATGCTACAACCTTTAACTCATGTATTATTCATGGTGAACAAGACATAGGAATAACCCATGGGGATTATACCCAATGTTGACATTGAGATAATGGATGTCAAGTTTGGTATAGACTTTGAGGTTATAGAGCTTGTTGTGGCTGAAAATCTATCTAGCATTTATTGGAAAACCTTGGTTCTAAACCAATAATACAAACATGCACTTCAAGTAGCACTACATGAGCTTTGATAATGGGATTGATTACATAGTCATTCCATTTAAAACTAATGAAGGATCCTAATATTTTTAAATTATTGAATTATTATATTAGTTTAATAACATCTACACCATCATGGCACATGACATGGATAACTTAGAGGAAATTGGGGAAAAATCTTAAATTGGGATGATACCTAGTTTATCATCAATACCATAAGCATTTATTTTGACTAATGGGTTAAGGAATCATACAAGGTCATTGGAATAAGGCATGATATGGTTCACTCAAATACCTTGTTTTAAAATGTGTATAAGGCCATAGGCACCAATGATAATATTTCCTACAAAGGGGCCAAATTAAAATATGTGACACACGTAAAATTCCCCACATGTAAGTATCAAGTAGATATGGATACCACATTCCACATCAAAGGTAAATAAATTGGCTAGGATGGAGGTGTTTCTTCTAATGAAATTCCTATTCCCATCCTTTCATGTTTCATGGGTGGCCTGACCTAAAAATCTAGGACCAGTTGAAATGTGCTAGAATAAATGCATATAACAAGGTGAATGATACATGAGACTAATAATAACCATTTTTTATAATATCAATATTACAAACTATCACACAAAGTTTCCAACCATAGTTTATCATGGAAAAATGTAATGAAATCCATAACAATGTCATAGTCAACACATGAACTAGTCCAAGTCCATAAATTAACAATGAATTCATTAGGAAGTGGTTTAACCACTTAGTATTTAGATAGAAATGGGTCAGCATAAGAAAATTCATGCACACCTATCTATGTAATTCAATACATCCTTCCTAACAAAGCCACCACTAACTTATACACTTACCCGAGTACCTGCATAGGATATAAAACAACTCGTACCTCATTAGCTAAATCATAAAATTTTAGCAAACAATTATAAGAAGTAAAATAGATTCCATAGAAGAATCACCATACTAATGTTAAATAATCAACATCTACCAAACTCCCATGCATCATGCATTGATCATGGAAAGGATTATTTCCAAAAGTAATGAAAAGCTTTGGAACACTTTACTTAAATTTACTAACAAGCATAGGACAAGATTGAACTCATCTCGATACATAACTTAAGGAGATTAGACTATTGGTTCATAATTGATCAAAGGTATAAGTGTACCATAATATTCTAACTTATTAAGTCCATGTTCTTATAGCCTCTTAATATATTTCAACAACCATGCTTAAATTCCATTTTTTAACTACTTATTAATTTCACAAGGTAGGGTTAACCTCATGACCATAACCCAATTAGATGACATTCACAATTCAAATCAAGCCTTCTTAATTATCTTATTAAGTTTAATACTTATTATTTAGGTTATGAAAACATACTTAAAATAATGTGGTTCAATTCCCTCATAAGTTTTAAATAAGCCTATGGACCTATATTAGGCTTACCACTTAACCTTATTGACTTAAGTGAATTAAAATTCATCTTAGATGAATGTTTTTTAGAATATGAGTTTCATTAATTTTTAATGACAATTCCTTAAGTCTTGGAAACTTTCTCTTTATTATCTTCCAAGGAAGATTTACCAATTCCAAACTAAATGATTAAAACTCAAGTTATTGACCTTTAACAATCCCTTATCATTATAATAAAATAAGAAAACTTGTTATTATTCTATAAGTCATTTCCAAGTAAAGAGTAGATGTTCCTCAAAAACATCATGCCTTAGTTTAAATAACCATTGGAATTTAAAACCTTGATTTACATATCTTTTTACAATCTTACTTTTAGCTTAGCTTTCTTAGCTTGAAGACATACATGTGATTTGAACATAATCAATTGTATCCTACCTAGATTACAATTATTCATCCCAATATTTCCAATTTTTTATACAAGGCTTTCATAATAATCCTATCACTTTAAATAGTAATATTATTGATTCCTTTTTAAAATATTTCATTATTAATAATCCTTAAGAAGATATTAATTTTTTTTTAACTATTGAAGTTATTTAAAAAAATCCTTAACAAAGAGTCCATATTAATAATTGCCCCCTTTAATAGATTAAGGTAAGTCTTATGTTTTTTTGTATTACAATAAAGAAATATCCCAATGATATAATAATAAAAATTAACTCAACTTAACTTGATCAAGTATTATAATCTTCAACATAATAAACATAATGTTCAAATATTGTCTCTCAATTGAATCTTATCAACCTAATTCAGAAGAAACCAAATATCTATTTCAATAAACAACTAACTCGATGCCTTCAACATGAGATAAAAATACTAATAGTATTCCATAGTCATATGAAATTTAAAAAGTTTCATGAACACTTATTTATAATATAAAATAACTAAATGAACTTGTTCCAACTATGCAAAGAGATGCATCCAGATTCTCAATTTATGCATAATAATTTGAGGTTCAATTATGAGTCTACCTAAAGCAAAACACTAAATCCAATAACATGAAACTAATATATATACAAATTTAACTCATGCAACTATATGTTCACATTATCTAAATGTGACAAATAAGTTCCATAAAGTCATACATATTATAAATGACAACATATTGACTAGTTTGATATTTAAAATATCAACTCTAATCATAATCATAATTATAAGTCATATTGCATCACATAATTAAAAAACATGAATATAACTATAAAGTTAATTATACAATACTCAATCAATTCATTTTACAATCAATAACATAAATGATTCAAATCTATGAGAATTACAACTAAGCAATCATCTACATGCAAATCCATGAAGCAAAACCTACCTCACCAGTCTCAGTGAGCCCAACCATAAGTGACCCTAGACCACCTCATCTATCAAATGTATTTGATTCAGGGCTATCGATAAAATTGAGTTAAGTAAATAGTGAATTTTGAACATGACTTAACATAAACCACTTGATGAAAACATTTAAATAATACTATTTACATTCTTGGTTAACAACACTAAAACCTTTGCATTTATTTTAACTATTTCAGCTCATGATTAGAGATTTTAATATTAAGATTTTAATCAATAACATTACACCCATAAGACCCAAGTTTTCATTAGGGTCCAATACTCAAAATAAATGCAATTGTATTACTATTAGTAACCCTAGATATAACCAATATTCTTCAAATATTATTATCTAAATAAATAAACTTAAATGATACACATTGTCTTTGAGTCTCATACCAAACATCATGCTCAAAACAATAATAAAAACACTCAAAATAAGATCAATCAAACTTAAAATAGTTTTAAAAATGCCAAAACTCAACTCAAGTCTTCATACAAGATAATGCATGCATCTAAGGAGTGTAATTAATATCAACTATACAACTCAAATGGATAACATCAAATAACATAAAGTTACATGTCAATGTTAACCAAAAGAGATCTATATAATCATGAAGAAATATTATACTATCCTTATCAAAATTACAAATGATAATAATAGTAGAATGTAATCATAAAATTATTAAAGATCAAACAATCTAAAAATCATGATGTCTTCAAATCATAAGATTGATCTTACCAGTCCAAATCAAAACAATCATGACCAAAAATGCAATTGATATAATAAATCAAACTTACAAGCATAATTCAAAAACCCTCATAATAACCAAATCAAATATCATGGCCATACGACTTTATTTACATAAAATAAAATAACATTTTATGGTAAGCCTAATGGAACTTGACCCACATTGAAACCTCAAAGATTTCATTTTTTTCCATGGCCACAACCAAAGTATAATATATGGATTTGTTCTAAAAATACAACTTAGAAACAATAACTCAAAAATAGAGATTCGGGTTTCAAAATAAGCGAGCTTATTTAAAACTATTCATGATTATGGCCTAAATGGCTTAAACCAAACAAAACATAACTACACATAATTTTTACCCTACAAATCAAATTAGGGTTGTAAAACCATAAAATTATTTCTATTTATACATGGTCATATTTTAGAGCTACATGTATTTAGAAAAAATAATAAAACTATATTGAAACCCTTACCCTAAGCTATCAGGGTTTTAAAATAACTCATCACAAAACACCAATCAACACATATAAAAAACACAACTCAAAATTTACATTCTTAGTTATGAAGTAGAATCCATAAATATTGTAATTACAACACTTACTTTGGCTCTACAATGTAAAAAAACAAAAATATAATTTAAAAATCCTTACCCAGCTCATCATCCAAGCTTTTCATAAATTTTATAGACTTCTCAAAATACTTCTATCTTTTACATTATGAATTCAAAACCAATCAAACCATTTATGGAAATATAATTCCATAAAAAACTCCTCCATTTTCTCCACATAGCCAACAAGATGACTAAATCTCTGTATTTTCTCTGTAATAGGCTCATGAAGTCCTTGCAGCTAACTGCCTCTAATCCTCTTGGCTACCATGCACCAAAACTTCCAGCAGAGTCTCCCCAAATGATGGGCTCTCAAAATGAAAACCATAAAAATAACCAACAAGAACCCTATTAGGGTTGGGAATCCTCTCTACTTCCTTACATGGATAGTTGAAATAATGCCATAAACCAAAGCTAACAAACAAAATAAAAAAACTTTGTACTATTACCATGTCTATGATGGGTTTTTTCCCCCATTTCCTTAGCAAAACCAAGCTAATTTTTTTTTATATTGTTAGGTTGTGTAGCTAAAAGCTTCATTGATGCAGACACGGAGAAGGCCATTGGAGGGGTTGCTGAAGGTTGCTGAGCGTCAGAGCAACCGGCGTCGGTCTGATCAACTGACGTCGGCAGGAGAGTGAAGAGAAGAAACCGATGTCGGTCATGGGTCGGCCGGCATCGGTCACCTCCAGGCAGACAGGGACTGACGTCGGTCGCCTGTGTGGTTTGACTGCGAGCTTATTACGGGCAGTTAGCTAACGAACCAAGTGTTTGCATGATTAGAGCTATTTTTAGACTGAGAGCTGCGGATCTAATTATTGTAATTAGATGTCTAATTATTGTTTGGATGAGATCTATATAATAGACTCATGGTTGTATTGGAAAAGTGTTCTAGTTTGAGTTGAGCAAAGTTTGCTCCTTCTATGTGTGAGGTGAGCAAGGGTGTTCCTCCTAGTTCCACAGTACCAGGTGTAGGTGCTGGATTGGAGAATCAGCAGGGTTCTTCATGTATGTAGGATCTTGGTCACAGGTGCATGGCCTATATAGGAGATCTACATGGTAAGTAAGATCGTTGATCTACAGGTGTATGTGTGTGCAAGGTCAAGGTTCACAGGTGTGCAGAACCAGGTTGATTTGCAGGTGTGCAAGATCAGATAGGATAGCAACACAATAGGGAGCAAAATCAAGCAGGATCTACTTGGAGTATAGGTGTGTACTCGGATAGAGCAAAGAGGAAGGCAAGGGAGTTCCTTCCATAAGTATGGTCTGTTGAATTGCAGGTTATTGCAGGTTCATGGGAGATCTACTTGAAGTACGTGGAGTACTTGTTTGAGTGTGTGGAGCACTTGTGGTGTGCATGGAGCACGGGAGGTGAACACCAACTCTGTATTTGAGTTGGGTGTTGGGACCTAAGAGAGAGAGCTTTGGGGAGAAGATTTACTGTTCACTTGAGGTGTGGGAAACCTCTGTAAGGTGGTGGAGAAGAAGTGGGATCTTCTTTATTGTATTCTTTTCTGTAAAGTGTTAATACAAGTTGTGTATTGTCTCTCATATCATGTGTTATTCTGAATTCTAGTTACTTGGTGAATCTGGTTAATTTCCATATATTAAGTTGCTTGGTTTGGTAATCATATTGTGCTCTTTTGGTGGAGCAAGATCCTGACATATATAAAAAATGATGAATTCCAATAAGAGTCCAACAAAAATATAACCCTTAAGTAATGTGTAAATCAAATGCTTTTATGCCTTGATAAAATAATCAAAGTTAATGTCATTCTTCAACTAAAGAAAAAATTAAATAGGACTATGTCAAGTGATTTTAATCACTCAAGAGTCCAAACAAAATGCCAAGACTCAATAATGAGTTTAAGGCCTTCAATAATAAATAAAATTTAAAATATGCAATAAGACTAAAACAAAGATAATTAACACAATTGAACAAGATTATGACATTTTAGAAATGTTGACAAGTGTTGAATTGCACTAAGAATTAAAATCAAACTGAAAAGATCAAGGTACATGCAAAAGTCAATATCGACTAAAGACTCAATCTAGAATTGAATTTTTAATTGATTTAAAGACAAACATTTCAAAAATTAATTAAAGCATACAAATGACTCAAAACATCTATAAAATAGTCAAATATTAGTTTTTACAAATTTTAAGTTTATTGTTTCATTTTGTTCACTTTATTAGTCTCACCCAACTGCTTAGAGTCACATTCAACCTAGCTCATATCATTTAACTATAGTCACAATAAACCATCAAAATATTCTTACTATATATGAGAAATAAATGTAATAACAACATTAAATAATAATAATATAACTAAATTGAATAATGAATCAATAAATCATTAAGCATGAAATCTCCAATGCTAAAATGAAAATACATAACAATAAATATCTCATAATATATAGTTAATTACTCACAGATAAATAAAATCATAATATATCAACTCATAGATCATAGAATTGTATCACAATAGTAAAATTAAACAATTATGTCTCAATTAATTCATAACTATAACCATTGATAGAAAGTAAAATAAGTGCATCAAAACAAGGTCATGACATCCTCCCCCACTCAAAAAAGAGTTATCCCAATGATCAAAATAACCAAGGATAATGTTTCTTGAAAAGACTCTCATCATTCGAAGTAGCACTTCTTTCAGACAAAATATCCCATTGAAAAAGAATTTTGAAAATCTCATGATTTTTTAGTCTAACACTGTGATGGTCTAGATTTTCACTAGATCTAACATCTTTTCATCTTCTGAAACCTAAAAATGAGTCCAATCCAAAATATGAGAAGGATCAAGCATGTACTTTCTTAGTAATGCAACATTAAAAACATCATGAATCCAGGACAAAGAAGGATTAAGTGCTAGTCGATAGGTAATAGGACTAATTTTATCTAAATTTTCAAAGGGTCCTACAAACCAGGGAACTAATTTAGAAGACTTTCCAAACATAATTGAAATTTTCTATGATATAACATGCAAAAAAACTTTATCACTAACTTCAAATTCACAAGGTGGCCTCTTTAAATCAACATAGTTACTTTGCCTATCAGAATTAACCTTAATATTTTTCCTTATTCTTTCCATTTTCCTATCATACTCCTGTAAAACATTAGAATGAGCAATAGTTCTATTTCCTAAAGTTTCCCATCCAAGTGGGATCCTACACTTATTTTTGAGTAAAGCCTCGAAAGGATCCATCTTAATAATATAATGATATATGTTATTGTAAGTGAATTCAACTAAGTGTAAATAATATTCACATTTACCTTATTTATCCATCACATACATTTTTAACACATCTTCCACAACTTGATATAATATTTCTATCTGACCATTTATTTTAGGGTGATAAGACAAATTAAAATTTAGTCCTTTACCAAAAGAAGTAGTTAAAGTTTTCCAAAACCTTAAATTAAAATTATTATCTCTATCTATAATAATAACTTTAGTCATGTCATGTAGTTATACTATTTCTTTCATAAACTTTTCAACAAACATGGATGCATCATCAGTTAAATCTTTGGTAATGAAATGGTCAACTATAGTAAATTTATCTATTACTACTAGAATATTATCATGTTTACTTCAAGATTTTGGAAAACCAAATATTAAATACACAAAAATAATATCCCACTTACCTTTTGGAACATCATGAGGATAAAATAGTTTATCTAGATGGTAGTGTTCAGCTTTCACACATTGACATTCCAAGCATTTTACCATAAATTCAACAACTTATGTTTCAAACCAGGCCAATAATATAGTATTTTCATCTCATGTGTCATATTTGGGAACTAAGATGAACAAAATGAGGTGTTTCATGCACTTATTTCAGAAAAATTTTCCTTGAGTCACCAAAATTAGGCACATAAATTCTATTTTTGTGTCTGATTAAACCATCGAAATCAATAAAAGAGTTAGAAAATTTATTTTCAACAAGTTCATCAGCCAAAATTGTACTTAACTCTTGGTAAAATTTATCAAAATGTTATTTTTAACCTTTAATTCTAAAATTATTATGTAGAATAAAAAACGTTGTGAGATACATGTGTCAGTTGAGTGCATAAACAACACAATTCTCTTTACCTTTCATATATTAAATGTTTACATTAAAATTATTCAAAACTTCTATCCATCTACACTGGCATCATTTAGATCATCTTGTAAAAATAAATATTCTAATATTTTATGATTAAATTTTAATTCAAAATGCTTACCAAGCAAAAAGTGTTTCCATGCTTCAAAGAATGTACAATGGTAGTATGTTTCAATTCATGTGTAGTGTAATTTTTATCATGGTATTTTAGTTTTCATGACTCATAATCCATGATTGAACCATCCTAAGTTAACACACCACCTAATCCTTATTTGGATGCATCAGCCCATATTTCAAAATTTCCTTTAGGATCTAGTACAATAAGTATAGGTGTTATGGTTAAAATATTTTTAAGATTTTGAAAATCTTGTTCATATTTTGAATTCCAAACAACTTATGACCCTTTTATTGTAAGGAATTTATTAGATTAGCTATTTTAGAACAAAATTCAAGAAACCTTCTTTAATAACTAGCCAACCATATAAAGTTGCATACTTCATGTACATTTTTTGGATCAAGTCACTCTTAGATGGCCTTAATCTTAGTTAGATCAATAGCAATACTAGATTTAGATATTATGTGACCCAAATAGTGGATCTCAATTTGAAAAAAAGCTCATTTAGACAACTTACCAAATAATTTATTCCACCTTATCCTTTACAACACTAAATGCAAATGTTGCTCATGTTCAGTTGTATTCTTAGAATAGATCAATATGTCATTAAGAAAAACTATAACAAACTTGTACAAAAAATCTCTAAAGACACTAATGATTAAATTCATAAATTCAATAAGTGCATTTATTAAACAAAAGAGCATTACCATAAAATAAAAAATTTCATACCGAGTTCTAAAAGTGGTCTTATGGATGTATTCATTTTTTATTCTCAACTAGTGATACCTTGATCTCAAGTCTATCTTATAAAATACAATCGCATCTTTTATTTTATCAAATAGATCATGTATCTTCGGTAAAAGAGAATAATTCTTGATAGTAACCTTGTTAAGCATGTGGTAGTCAAAACATAATCATAAGGTTTCATCCTTATTTTCCACAAAGACCATACGTGCACCCCAAGGTGACACACTTGGCCTCATGCTACCATTTTCTATCAAATCTTATGGTTGAGATTTAAACTCCTAAAAATATACTACATTCATGAAATAAGGTGTTTTAGATGCATGGGTTACCCCAGACATTACATCAATAGAAAATTCAAAGTCCCTCTTAGGAGGTGAACCAAGTAGTTTTCCTAGAAAAACATTAAAGAATTCTTGAAAAAAATGGATATTATTAGAATGTTGTTTCTATTATAGGTATTGTTTCTTGCATCTATACAACATATAGTTTACAACCTTTGTGTTTTTTACTTTAGCTATAACATTGATGGTATCTTGCATACTTTATATTTAGCAAACCTTGAATTATTACTAATTTACCCATGTCATCACAACATTTTACCTATTTATTACAATAGTATAGATTAGCTTTATGTCATTGTAACCAATTCATGCCAAAAATGAAATTAAAAGAATCAAGAGTAGATAAAAATAAATCAACTTGGGTCTAAAAGGTTCCTAAGTCTAAGCTTACTTATTCAAGACATTTATAAATTGGCATCCTTTTTACTAAGCTATCTCAACATCCCAACTATCCCTCAATGTCACAATATTTAGTTTATAGCAAGTTATTATCTTATGATTAACCAAACTATCATTTGTTCCTGAATCAAACAAAATAGAAACATAAATAATATTTAATTTACCTATAAATTTGATAGGAGTTACTTAAAAATATATATTTATATTATCCACAGCTACATACACCCTATGGTTAGCTAATTTACCTAATTTTAGCTTGGGACAATCCTTATGATAGTGATTATCATCACATTCCCAATATAGTACAATCCTTTAGGATGACACAAG
The DNA here is from genome assembly GCA_037957365.1 of Torreya grandis. Classification (NCBI taxonomy): domain Eukaryota; kingdom Viridiplantae; phylum Streptophyta; class Pinopsida; order Cupressales; family Taxaceae; genus Torreya; species Torreya grandis. The sequence goes on from JARHVA010007771.1 coordinate 446,004, forward strand.
GATAATATTTATCCTAGTGGTAGGTACATTTTGACTACCTTGGGTCTGATTTATTTTAAAATTTATAGCTTTAGAAGAATTTTGATTCTTGAAGTTTTTATGTTACCCTTGAAATTTATTAAAATCACTTGTGCTCCTAGTAAATCTATGGTTTTGATCAGATTTCTTAAAATTCTTAGAAGAAGAGGACATATTATTATTTATATACTATTGTCTATTATGTTTAAAATATTTCTTTGCATTTTGATGAGATTTTACTTTCTCTTTTGTTCGATGAGTAGCTTCAATAGTAGTAGTCAGAGTCTTAGGATTGGTCATATTGGCATCATGCATCAATATCTCTTTCAACTACAACTTGAATTTGGTCACTTTAGTTTCTTAATCATGCATGTAGTTAACATAAACCACTAGGTTCAGAAACTTATTTTCATACTTAGTTATAGACATAATCTCTTTCTTTAACAGCTAAAAATTAATTATTTTATATTATTTAAAGTTTGAGTTGAGATACTTCTTCCTAAACTACCTTTCAAAATTAGTCCAGGTAATATTCATTGGTTGGTAGCCCTCTAAAGTACAAATATGGTTCTACTAAAGAGTTGTAGCCCTAATAAATTGATAACTAGACACTCTTAATTTCACGTTAGAGGGAATATTATTGAGGTTAAATTAATTATGTATATGAACCAACCATACATCAACTACATCACTAGATGTATCACCTAAAAAGGTTGGCAAAGTAAATTTTGTAGTTCTTTGATGGTAGGATCAACCACATTTGTAGGGTTGTCTTAGAGATCTTGCTCACTAATTTTTGCTTCCTTTCTAAGAAGAATTTATTCAGGTAAAACACCCTCTAAGTTATTCAATATACATTCTTAGGTGTATAGCTTATTTTGAAGTGCATTTAAAGCAGTTAGTATCCAATTAAAGATAACCTCCTAGTTATCATTAGGATTATTTTCATTAAGTTAGGACCTTTAACATTACTACCACCATTGTTGAGAGGAGATGCCTCTCTTTCAAAAGTATTGGTGATCAAGAGGTCAATTCAAAAAATGTCTTGAAGTAGACCAAAACTTACACCATTGCATAGGGCCCATTGATACCTTTCCAATAGTATGTGGAATGCCAAAAACAAATCTTGTATGCTCCTTGTGCAACTAATCAAAGTTCTAGTTAAAACCAATCAATAGGTGGTTAAAGTCAAAAGAAAAAAAATTACCATCATGGAATGTTTCAAATATATCTCTATGACATAGATCTCATTATAATCTTTTTGGCACATTTTAATTTTCAAAAAATGGAGTCCGTATGCAGAAGTTATGACTAGTTAAAGTTGTGGTCAAACTTGGTCAAAATAATGACGTGAAAATAAAGTGATGTGGTAGTAAAGTGAAATTGCATGGAAAGTATAAATTAATAGGTGGCATAATGCAATTACATGTGGTAGCTAGTCTGAGCAAAAATTCAGATTTTTCTAGTTTTTCATCTTCATCTTTGACAGGCATATACATAGTGGTGTAAAAGGCTAGTTATGGAAACCATATTTGGTGGATTCCACTTTTATCATAGAGGGGGGCCCTACCACCAATAAATCAATGGAGCATCTAGTTGAACATCAACAAGTGTCATAATGGGAGTGGTCCATGCAGTGGGTCCTCAAGCCACCATGTGGCTTGCCACCACTTAACTAATTCCATGGTCAAATATTACCAAGTTCAATGATATGTCAAAGGTTCCATATTAATGCCAAGTAATGCCACAAATTTTGAGTTACATTTTTCACATCCCAAATTACCATAGTTGAGGCATATTTTCCATAGGACCCAACTTACATTCTAAACCTAGCACATCCAAATACTATGAAGCATGCTTCCACATCCCAAGCCTAAATTATATGCCAATGCTTATGTATAGGAATCATCCATTATAAAATAATGGAAATTAAAATATTAATCCAACTCAATAATTCCTAAATGTGGGATATAATCGTGAAAAGTGGGATTAATCCATATAATGTGGGATTTGAAATTCCCCACTTTATTATTTAATTATATGCTTAGTTTTTAATTACTAAGATTTCAAATATGAATTATTTCAATCCGAAGGATTTAATTATCAATTAAAACCTCCCAATAACTATTGTAACCCAATTATTTGAGCCTTATAAATGTATAAATAGGGACCCATGTGTTATTTTTAAAACATCAATTTTTGGTTTCAAAGGCATAATAGCTAATGCTAAAGCTTAAGCAAAGAGGCTTAAGAGGCTCATCGAGGAAGTTAGAAGCAAAATCAGAGAAAAGTCTGAAAAGGGATTTATGATATTTTTGCCCAAGGATCAAATTTATAGTTTGTGAATTTTTGTTTCAAAAACATTTTATAAGTATTTGCAAGCATTTTTAATAGATTGGCCTTATATAGGACCCAAAGACATAGGCCATTGTGATGAACTCTATAATCAATTACATGTGTTGATTGTCTTGTTTATTTTTGAATGGTGTTTCCTTTGTATACTTACAAAATTACTATTATAAATCTATTTTCAATTTAAATTTTAAATCATTTCTATAAATTGTTATTATTATTAAGCAAAAATTAAATATGCAAGTGTATTATTACAAAATTTTATGGATCAGGTTGGTATAAAATCTAAGTTCATGCTAGTTGATTTATGGTTTTATTTTTAGCCAAATTCAGCTATTGTAATACAATAGATCCCATGCTAGCAAAAATTCAATTATTATGAAATACTCTCATCACTACAATGATGTAATACCTATAATCCCAAGAGCAATGCTGACAAGTGACAGAGCAAAAATAGGAGCAACAAATCAAAAAAATATAACAAAGCATTGATATGCTGCATGTATAACTACAACAAGAATGATGACAAAAGAAAAGGATGCATGAAGATGTAGAGACTTGCAGAAATTTTACCTAGTGAGGTTATATTACTGAGTGATATTGGATACTACACCCCAATCAATCTCCATTATGATTCAAGAAGTAGAACAAGGAGAGACGAAAGGAACCAATCATGTCCAATAATAATCAATCAAGCTGACTAGTAGTATGTTGTTAGACAACTCCAAAATCTCTAATGAAATAACTATTACTAGACAAAGTGCTAGATATTATGTTATGCTCTGATGAAACTCAAAGGCAAAACTTTACTACTATTGTTGAGGGGAAGTTCATGAAAATCTATTTTAACTAGAGTTTTAGAGCTAGTTATATTACTGAAGGTCTCACACAATGTTTGAAGATAAAATCTCTTCTATTACCTCAAACTATGACATTTAGAAGAGTTGATGGCACATTACGTGGACATGTGACCCATTATGGAATCCTATATTTTGGAATTGGAGGACTATTATTTGATAATGTAGCTCTTGACATAGCTCCAGGAGAAGCTGAAGAGATCACTATGGGTCATTATTATCTCACATCCTAACATGCTAGAGACACTACATCAAGAGAAGGAATCCAACTAATGGCCATTCATACCTATGAGGTTCAATTTAGAATAAACCAGGAAATTAAGGTACATTTTGGTTATAGTAGTGATTATTCTAATTTGTATACTCCTGCTAGTCTTATCAATTAAAATGATGTTGTAAGTTTAGAAGAAAATAATGCTCTAATTATTAATGTATCATCTGATGTACATGCCAAAGATGAAAATAATGAAATCAACTCTTCTAGCTATATTGAAAATGTTAGGGATACTAAATGTTCTAACCCTAAACATTTATCAAGTCCATGTGTTGATACATTTGAAAAACACACAAAGGTAATAGGTTCTAAGTTGTTAGCTAAAATGGGATTTGAAGGAAAAGGCCTTGGCATTAATGGTTAGGGAATTGTCCAACCTATCCAAGTGGAAAAGAGACCACTTCATGCAGGGTTAGGATATGGAGGTGAAGGACAAATTTCCCAAGAATCTGAGTTAAATGATTACTCAAGCAACAAGCTAAAACACCCCGAAGAGATAGAAAAAGCACTCTCTAAAGATGCAATAGCTACATTGGATGAAGCATCTTCAAATGACTTGTCAAGGTATGCAAAAATGAAATAATTAAATGTATTTTTTTATTATGCCCAAGAAAGTCATAAAAAGATGCTTAAGAAAATTGTCAAAATGAGGTTGTCTAAAGAAGATAGGAAAAATAAGCAACAACCTAAGACAAAGGTTTTAAATGCAATTTTAGTCCGGTAACAGATAAAGTCTTGTCAATCAAAACTAGATACAACATCAACAAGGGAAATGATAGTCAATGAGAAACTCATAGTTCAGAGATTGTCACCTTGGAAAGGTAAGCAACACTTCTTTAAAAGAATAATAGTTAGGTATTCTAAGATAGATTATATATTTGATAAAAATTATCAAAGGAATCTTATAGCTGAAGATGTTGTAAAAACTTTAGGTTTGAAAAATAAGCCACATCTCAAACCATATTCTTTGGATAAGATAGATGATGTTAATAATGTACATGTAAGTAAAACATGTAAACTAGGGTTTGTAATTAACTCCAAATTTGTAGATGAAGTTGAATTAGATGTGGTTCCACTCTATTTTAATGGCATTGTCATAGGGAAACCATATTTGTCTCTGAGAAATGAAACTTTCTCCAAGAATAAAAATCAGTACAACATTATAAAAGATGGGATAGAATATCTTATGCAAACACATAAGTAATAACTGTTACATGAAAATGGTTCCTTTAGTATTATTTTACTCATGTATGTTGTGGACAAGAACACTATAGGGAAACATAAAGATCCCATCATGAGAAGCATTAGGAATAGCCTAGAATATAGGTAATATATTTTAATTTGTATGCTTTAGTATGTGCAAATATGTATGCATGTTTACAAGACCTAAATATAGGAATTGTTTATAAATGCATACGACCCAAGTATGGGCAATGTTTGTAATCATTATGTACACTTATAATTTTTGTAAATAACCAAGAAGGGAACCATTTGTAAAATATGTTTCTATGTAAGACACTAAGAGGAAAATTGTAAAATGGGGATTTTTATAACACTAGATGTCATGCAACATTTTTATAGTAGTCAGAGCAAGTTGACAAGAGCCAAAGCCATATAAAGATCCTTACATGAAGTACCAAGTCCAGTACTAGATTTTTGAGGAAAAAAATCCTTCTTAATGGAGAGGATTGATCTAGAGGTAAATTAAAAAAAAGGTCTCAAAGTAGACTAAAACTTGTACCATTGCTTAGGGCTCATTGAGACCTTTCTAATGGTATGTAGAATGCAAAAACAAATCTTGTATGCTCCTTATATAGCTAGTCAAAGTTCTAGTCAAAATTACCCAATAGGTAGTAAAATCTAGTAAAAATACAAAACTTTACCATCATAGAATGTTTCAGAGATAGTTCCATGATGTAGAGCTCATCGTAATCTTTTTAGCACATTTTACGATTCAAAAAGCATAGTCTGTATGTAGAGTTTATGACCAGTCAAACTTGGTCAAAATAATGATGTGAAAATAAAGTGATGTGGCTACTATGGTAGTAAAGTGACATTACATGGCAAGTGTAAATTAATATGTGGCATAATGCAGTAACATATGGCAGCTAGTCTAAGCAAAAAATTAGATTTGTTCAATTTCTCATCTTCATCTTTGAAAGGAATATACATAACAGTGTAAAAGGCCAGCTATGGGGACCATAGCCGATGGAGTCCACTTTTATCATGGAGGGGGACCCTATTTCTGATAGAGATATGAATAATATAGTTGAATTTTGATAAGTGTTAGAATGGGAGTGATCCATGTGGTGGGTCCTCAAGCCACCACATGGCTTGTTACCACCTACCTAATTCCATGGTCAAATTTTACCAAGTTTAATGACATGTGGAAGGTTCCATATTAATGCCAAGTAATGCCATAAAGTTTGAGTTATATTTTTCCACATCTAAAATTACCATTTCTGAGGCATATTTGCCATGAGACCTAACGTACATTCCAAACTTGGCACATCCAAATGCTACGAAGGATGCTTCCACATCCCAAGCCTAAATTATATGACAATGCCTACGCATAGGCATCATCCACTATAAAATCATGGAAATTGAAATATTAATCCAACTCAATAATTCCCAAATTTGGGATATAATCATGGAAAGTGGGATTAATCCATATAATGTGGGACTTAAAATTCCCCACTTCATTATGTAATTATATGCTTAGTTTTTAATTACTAAGTTTTTGAATATTAATTATTCAATCTGGAGGATTGAATTATCAATTAAAACCTCCTAATAAATATTGTAACCCAATTATTCAAGACTTATAAAAGTATAAATAGGGACCCATGGGTTGTTTTTAAAACATTGGTTTTCAGTTTCAAAGGCATAATAGATATTGTTAAAGCTTAAGCAAAGAGGTTTAAGAGGCTCACTGAGGGAGTTAGAAGCGGAATTGGAGATAATTCCGAAAAGGGAATTATGATATTTTTTTCCCAAGGATAAACTTTTTATTTGGTAAAATTTAATTTTAAAAATGTCTTGTAAGTGTTTTCAATCATTTTTAATAGATCGAACTTATATAGGACCCAGAGATGTAGACCATTGTATCGAACTCTGTAATCAATTGCATGTGTTGAGTGTCTTGTTCATTTTTTAATGGTGTCTCCTTTGTATACTTGTAAAATTACTTTTATAAATTTATTTTCAAGCTAAATGTTAAATTATTTCTATAATTATTATTGTTAAGAAAAAATTAAATATGTCAGCATATTATTGCTAAAGTTTACGAATCAATTGGCCTTATGACCTCTACCCCTACCTCTACTAAGGTTAAGATCCCTTGAATTTTTGTTTGTTATGCTAGATATTCTTCTCACCATCTTGTAGTGAAACAAATAATAACTCGACAAGAAAAATAAGTAACTTTCCCCAAATTTACTTATATCAATAAAACTTGATCTAATACCAATATGTAATAACCACAATTTTTTTCTAATACTAAGTTTAAAAACTACAACATAAATTTTCCAACTAGAGTTTATAACATAAAAATGTAATGAGACCTATACCTATATCATAACCAACACATTGATGGGTATCATTGTTACCCCTTCATTTAACCAATCTGTGTTGGTGTCATTTATTACTAGGGTAGTGTCTAAGGCTATCTACAACAAGGTATTTATTTAGGTTTAGTTAATAGTGTTGGTTGGGTGTTTTTGGTGTTGATATATCCTAAGTTCTTACTTCTTAATGTCTTAACTAACTACTTGAAAGAAACACACTTGGTCAAAATGTAAACACACCAAACTAAATAAAATACTTTAAAATCAATCACACAATATTGTTGAAAAGTAAACACACTAAAATCAATATCAAATCCACACTTCTAAGCTAAGTTGTAGAATTAAGATTACTATAATTGAATAAATCATAAATGCTTATTGAAATATTAAAGTGCACACACATAAACAGTCTATTCTGACCTATAGGTTATTAATCCAATCATACACATAGGGAATTTATATTGATTCTAACTAAAAAAATAAGAAATAAATTATAAATACAAAAATTACACACCCTATCTCCTTGGGGAGTGGGCCCTTTCTCACCCTTGGATTCAAGGTCAAAATAATTCAATCCCTAGAAAACTATCTTGACTAACGCATAGAAATGAAAGAGTATTCTGCCATAAAATCTTCTTGTATTCAAAATAAAAATTATTATAATATTTTTCACTCCTAAAAATTGAGCATGGATTTTTATTTTATTGGATACAAAATAAACTATCTTAAATACCAGGTAACAACTTAATTAACTAAATAAGAGGATATTCAAAGAGATTGGCTTATATGGTCAAAATAGAGAAGAGCATTGGAACAAAAACCACATGTAATTAGGAATATCCTCATGGTATTTACAAATTATTATTCCAACCATATATTGTTACAAAATATTATATACAATGTATCTATATCATCTTATCTAGAGTTGCAACCTATATAAACTAGCTTCTATAAATGGAAAGATATACATAAATAGAGATCTATATATAGACATAATTAAAAATTAAAAATCATCTTAGGAGTCTTAGATCATCCTGGAATATCTATAAAAACTTATGGAAGTATTTAAAACATGTTTTGGATGAGTCCATAATGAGTTGTGATATTTTGGAGTGTGACCAACAAAGTCCATAGCTTGACTGTTGTAATCCATAGCTATCTATCAAGGTCCATAGAATGCTTGGAAAAGTCTGGAGCTAAATCAAAATGATCATTTCATGGTCATGAAACTTCCTCATCTTCATGATATCATAGAAAAACTCTTATTTAGATGTTATCATACTTTACATATTAAAATATGGAATACTAAACATGCAAATAGTTAGAACATCATGCAAAGAATGTTAATTTAGACTCACATAAGCCTATAGAGACAAAAACATTCATTTTATAACTTAGGATAGTTATAAACCCTAAGAATACATGAAATAATCAAATCAAATGGAATATTTATAGCTATTAAAGATGATATATCATGGTTATAATGAGTCATAGTATGGACTCATCACTTCCCCCGTACCTAACCTTTTGCAAGTCCCATTGTAAACTAACTTCACCTATCTTCATAAGTGTGGGTTATCTATTCTAACTTGAGGTTGAGATCATATGTGGACTAAAAATATTGTAATATTTTCTCATGTGAAGAATTAAATCCCATATCCTTGTTAACAAAATGAAGCCAAAGAGCAAATTTTTCCTCAAACTGTGGCTTTATGTTCTACCATGGAGACATAAGAGAAAGTAATAGATGTGGTCTGAATCTCATCCCAATCCATAATTTATACCTTCCTTATTTAATTACATCATTAATTATCTAAGTGATGGCCTTAGCTCTTCTAAGGGTTTATTTGATAGTAGTAAGAGAAATAAATTCTCTCCATTTTAAAGGGATTATCAACAAATTCTAGTGTTGACTACAGGCAGTCACCACCTGATAAAAAAATGTTGTAAAAATAATTAAAAATCAATAATTCCATCATACATATAATGAAGATAGTGATCATAGAATTTAGAACATTAAAAATATAAAATTTTAAATTTTGCTAGTGTCTATCGTGCATTACCAAACTGGGGTCTGATGCATATACCAAATTCTCTTGTAGTATTCACATGATCATTATATCTATCCTAACATGCTATTTAATTTTTTTAGGTAGAGAAAAGGGATCTAATTTGTACTCTCCAACAAATAAATTGATCATAAAATCATTAGTGTTCCCAAAAATAATATCACATAGTAAATCATGTCTATTAGGAGTAATCTTCTGACAGACTATCAAGAATTCTTCACTTGTGTTAATCTCATGTGGAAATTCATAATATATTTGGATTAACTTCCATATACAAAATTGCTCATGCAAGAATAAACTATATGAAGGGGATGGAATCTTACAAGCTAAATTTTTTTCACCAAGCTGATAGGTAAACTATATGGTTTATTTGTCTTGTTCTTCCTATTATTGTGTTTGTGTTAAGTATTCTTGAAATTTTTATTTCTCCTTCTTAAGAAATTTGTTTTATTTATTCAATTATTCATGCTCAATTTTTTTTCCCCAGTGACTTCTAACATCAAGGTAGGACATTATGGTTTGGCAACCTTATTATACCATAGGTTTAGGAGGCACATTATAACTGTTGGAGGCTATTTTGGCTTTTAGTATTGAGTTCTATTTAGATTTAAGGAGATTAATTCTCAAAGACACATTATCTTCTTCTAGTTTCTTGGTATAACTCTAAAAATCAATAATGTCATTCTCAGATCCATCTAACTTCTCAAAGGATTAAGTTTGAATGCTTTTTATTTTTTGCAATAAAAGAGACATAAGAAAATCCTTACACTAAACTAAAGATAATCATTGAGTAATGTCCTCTAAATTATATTTGACTATGGCTTCCATCTATGATAATTCCAAGGCATGATTCAACCTTACATCTTATGTCTCTTTAGATGGTTGAGCTTCTTCATCAAGCATGGGAGATTTACCTTTATCAATGGATATTTATGTTGAGGTAAAAGGAATAGTCTCTTCAAAAACATCTTTTGGAAAATGAGTTTCCACTTCCTCTTTCTCTTGTGCTACATAAGTAGTGGTAATGGGTTCTTATCATAGGCTTTCAAGAGTTTCTACAACTAGTACTTCATCATCATCAGTAGCTAGTGTCAACTTTCTTCTTATATTTTGAGTGAGAGGGAGAATTTATTCATGTGAAGACTTTTGGGGTGATAGATTAAAATAGGGTTTATAGTAGGTTCATCTTCTATTATCTAAATGAGTTATTACATAGAAGTAGGTTGAGAAGATGGCTTAGGGTTCCTTGTTTAGGACCTAAGTATTAATCTTCCTCTTGGCTCTAGTGCTAAAACCACATTAAGGGGACTTTGAGGTCTATGTGCAACATCCCTAATGATTAATCTTGTACTCCAAACTAATTCAAGTGTAACCACTTTGGAGGAAGAGACCTTTGATGGATCCCTAGACCTTGAATCAAAAGGATCTCATGGTATTCTCTTGGAAAGTTTTAGGTATTTCCTCTTTTTTCCCTCTTCGAAAGCAATCCTTGCTTTTATACCTTGTTCTTGCTAAAGAAAATGATGTTAGATTATCAACTAATGAGTCCATGATGGTGGACAGAAGATGGCTTATTAGTGTACTTCATAGCCATTACTTGTATATTCCCTTGAAAAAATTAAGGTAGGTTGAATCTATGTTAGGTATGTTGCAAGCCATACCTCAAATGAATAAACATTATCATCATAATACAACTCAAAAGACTACACTTTCCATCACAAGTGAGGTATTTGATGATCCAACAAGATACAAACCTCCATGTTTTTGATAAGAAATCTCTACTGACACCTTTGATTTTTTCCATTGATGTCATGAACACACACTACCACTAGTTCACCCTCACTCTAGAAAATGCAAATGAGATCATTGAAAGAAGATCTTCCTGCGATCTTGGCCCCTTCATCTATAATACTAGACAAATTTGCTAATGATTTGGTTGAAGAATGGAATTTTTATGCCTTTGATAGTGTAAAAATATATATTCAAGTATAGAATAAAATCTATAACAAGGGTTTCATGAGACCCATTTAATTTCATTAGAAACTTGAGCCATGTTAATGTTTCAAACACATGTTTTACTTGTTCATCTCCTAAGAGACCTTCTATGGATTCAGGCTCAAAATTCTTCTTCTATCCCATTCTAAAAATTTTAACTCTTCATAAAACACAATAGTTTACCTCTCTTATAAAGAAGGAAAAGCCACTTTGTTAGGTTCAAGAAATGGATATTGATATCAATAGTATCCTTTTTGTTTTAATGCTATGGACAAAGCCCAAAGCTCTCCAAGCATGTGGTATGATGATGAAAATGCAATCTTATCATGGCATGAGATAATAATGATACTTATTATTGCCTTTTTATTTATTTTTAATCTTTACACTATTATCTCTTCTATGAATTGCTTATCCATATGAGTTGTGATGTAATGACAAAGACAGGGTCATGTGAAAGTCCTTTTTGTATACACATAATATTTTCAAACTTTTATCAAATACTGACACTTTACTTCTTGTAGGAACCCATAAAGACTCAATATCTCTAAGTGCACACCTTAAAGTGTACACTAAGAAAGGGGTGGGTAGACCATTGTTACTTCATAGGATTTTTGTCCCTTATTGCCACTTATTACCAATCTAACTAGCTCCTAAATACCATTCCCTAAGCTATTACTCCTCCTTTGCATATTGTTCTAGTATTTTCCACTTTCCATCCTCTTGTCCTAATGTTAAGTCCCTTTTGTTAGTTAGATGCACTAGGTTGATTGGGTCAACCCTGTATAGTTTCAAGATATTTCCATTTGGAAATTAGGTTAGCCTATGGCCAACCTAGCTTGGGACCTAGTGAATAATTGTCCAAAATTGTGCTAGGTCAACTCAATTGACCCTATTAGACAATATTTTTGAAAGGATTTAGGGTTAAATATGCCTATAAATACAAGATCATTTCATCATTATTTCAATATATAATCAAGATTTATTATTCTCTCATGCTTATTTATAATCTGCTCTTCCACCATTCTACTTGAGGATTCTTAGCTTAAGTTTTCTACTTAGAGAATATAGTCTTGTGGATAAGTATTGGATGGTTTAGCATTTCTTAGTGATCCTTACAAACCAAAACCTCCTCTTGTGAAGCCCCATTAGCTAAGGGAGAGATTGAATCTCGATGGGTTTACATTAAGGTAAGTATTCTCTAACTTTGCCCCTCTTTTAGTAGATAGAAGTAGCATAATTATTGGCTTAGAATAATATTACTCTTTATATTCCATGTATTAGGGTATTACTCATACTTAGCTTAATTGAGAGTCTCCTATACATGTTTTCATTGTTTTCTAACCTCTCATGTTGTGCCACAAGCTTTGGTGAACACTAGATTAGATTTGCTTTACTTGTTATTAGCTTAGGTGAAATATCAAAACTCAGGACCCCCTTAGGATTATTACGTGGTTATGCTTGACTGGAGGCTTTGGAACCCTCCCTATCATGGTGTATTGTGGTAAAACATCCCATAATTAGGTATAGAATATCCCTATATTGGTCATATTCTTGCTTAACAAATGTATCCCCAATCAGAAGTGTATGGTATGATCTATCTTCTCTACATTAAGATTGGTTTATAGACATGATGTATTTATAATTGCATACATTCTAGTGAACCTAATGTGAATATAACCCTTTCAAGATTTGTTTCACTTATTTCATTATTTTATCATTTTTATTATCATATATTCCAAATATTGGGTCAACTATATCAACACAATTCTAACTTATATGCATAGGTTTAACACACAATCACATCCATACAACCTTATGCTATCTATTCAGGTTCTTTTCTAGGTTCAAGATCCTAAGTTGGCTCCATCGACATAGTATAGGTTTTCAAACTTTTAGACATCTAGTCTAGAATACTAGGTTAACCTAGTCAACCCTGTACACTTTCAGACATCATATTCAAATTGATAGGTTGACCTAGTTGACCCTATATATTTTAGGCACTTAATAATAGGCTTCTATAAAGCTAGGTCAACCCAGTTGACATAGTTAATAGGATTTCCAATAATTTATCAAGGTTATTCAATAGTAATATTAGTTTTGTACATCATGTTACCTACCAATGTTCCTTTTTATCTTTCTCTCTTTCTTTGGAGTCCTATTTTTCATATTTTGTAGTCTTTAAAACTTCCCCTATATAGTCAAATAGATTGACCTTGTTGATGTAGATCTGTGTTCTATATTTTGTTTGGAAATCTAGGTTGACTCTATCGATGTAGTCCACTTTTTATAATTTTTTCTTCCACAGTACAGGGGTGATATTATCAACCCTATTTTGTATTCTCTTCATACTCTATCTACTACATTTACATTGTACTATATTTCAAAGTTAGAATAAAATATTATGTGCTATTAATTAGCTCATGCTTTCATTTCTTATTGCATTCATGCTTAGAAAAGATCACATAATCTAATTAGGTGGTTTTTAATATACCGTTTAGTTTCACTATTTTATCTTTTATGCACACATGAAAAAATCAAAAAATCTTAACAAGCATTTTAACAATTGTCTACCCAAGGCTAGCCTACTTGGACTTCATCACCAAGGGGGAAGCTAACTTGGTTTTCTATCCAAGTATAAAAACATGGTTAATGGTATATTTTGGCTAAGTACCTGACACCCTTATCACTGTGGTGTGTGAAGTGAGGGGGTAGGTCCCAATACCAAGCTTATACCATTGCTAATATAGATCTCTTTCAGCCCAAACATCTTGAAACTATCCTTAAATTTCTTTTTAGTTCCTTGCTTACAACCAAATTCCCATCACATTCAAAATTATATTATAATAATCTAACAACATTCAGGTTGACCACTTAGTTATCTTTTACTTTAAAAGATAATTGCTTGCTCTTTGCTCAATTGTATGTTATATTGTAAAAACTTGCTTTATCCAACATTGGTTCAAAGTTTTATGTTGTGTGACTCAATTGGATCAACCTCATTGATCCAATTGATTGTGTGTTTCCTTTTATTTCTTACTTTTCTAAGTACTTACAAAAAATTTCATATCTCAATACACAATAATTTCTATCAACATAGTCTTTTATAGACTATCTATTTTTTCTTATCTGTTGTTATAGGTCGACCCAATCAACTCTATAATTTTTTAGACCCTACTCTCTATTCTATGTAGACCCAATTGACTCTATATAATTTTTTTCCTTCCTTGCTTATCATTTTTAACATTTTTTAAATTTATCTAAAGTTATCATAAAGTCTCATATCATAATATTTTTGGATAGCTTGAATCCATTTAAATACTATATGGGGTGTTCATTTCTCCCTCTATTTTCCTCCAAAGGGCACCATCACTCTTGGGGTACCTCTTCCCCTCCTTCATCCATGACCTATAACATGGTGCAAATCACACCTCAAGATGAAGTTGATGGGTCTAATCCTTTCTATACCTACCAAGATACTTCTGAACTTCAAAACCTTCAAACTTATGTGGGAGTAATTGCCACAAGTTTAATCAATAATCCCACTAATAATCCATCTTGTAATAATTCACCCCCTAACACCAATTTGGGGAGTGATCCTACCAACACCAACCCGCCTCCTGATACAACTCAACTTATTGCCTAAGTAATCCATAAAATGAACATAATGCAAAAATATAACACCAATCAAATGATGCAAATCCAACATCATTTGATTAACATGGATAATCAACCTATAGCTATCCATCCTCAATCTAATCCTAATTACATTCCTCCACATCTTATATATGCCTTAGGGAATGCTATTACTCAACCCATAATGAATAACAAGATGCTTCAAAATATTCAAAATGATCCTTTAGCTCACTTCATAGTATCCATTGATATTGGTAACATATTTCCAACTATCAATTATGATGGGACTAAATACCCTGACCCATTTATAAAAGCCTTTGAAAACCTTTAAAAAGAGTGGATCCAAAATAATACCTTGGCCACAA
Organism: Torreya grandis; assembly: GCA_037957365.1. Lineage (NCBI taxonomy): Eukaryota > Viridiplantae > Streptophyta > Pinopsida > Cupressales > Taxaceae > Torreya > Torreya grandis. Next base: position 461,133 of record JARHVA010007771.1, read on the forward strand.
CTAAAATATTAGTCAAAACCTTTACTACCAATGTATTAGAATGGTACAACCAATTACCCCAACATTCTATTTGGCAACTTGAAGATTTGGTTAATTCCTGAGTTAAATAATTTTAACACAATGATCTTCCTAAAAATAATCTTAGCCACTTCATCAATGCTAAGTAATCTTCCATTGAATCAGATCATGACTTTATCAAAAGATGGAAATCATTGTACCATAAAGCCAACCATAACATGACTGATGATAACCTGTTTAAACTCTTTATCAATGTATTAACTCCTCTCCATTATAAGGTTCAAACCTTTGATCCCCAAACACTTAATGAAGCTCTTGACCAAGCTAAACATCAAGACATTCTCATGAAGCAAGTCAAACCTAATCCTAAACTTTTAAAAGGATATTTTCAAACATTTACCAATCCTATCACTAGTAATACTCTACAAACCAAACCAAGAGCTACCAAAGTTGACATCCCTTCATCTTCTTACACACCACTTTCTATGTATCAAATGAAACAACTATCACCACCCTCTAGACCTTTCACCTATCATAACAATCCTCCTAAATGGTATGACCCTAATCAATTTTATTGGTTCCATGCCAACATTGGTCATTCCCATGAATCTTGTAGAGGGATCACTAAATGGTGTCTCCTATATGCTTGGTGATTCATTTAATCATGAATCCATGATTAGCTTTCATCGTTAATAGTACACCATTTCTTATAAAAATGATAGGCTTCCAAATTTTCTACCTTAATTAACCAAATTTTTTTTTTGAACAATCAACCAAACACCAAGGATGTTTGTGCCATTGATGTTGATTATGATCAATATTATGATAATTCTCAGTATGTTAACACTGCTAAGGTCAATTATCATCACAATCCAACTCGCAAAGATCTTATTACCAAACCCAAGAAGCCATCTTTAGAAGAACAACTTCTCAAGGATACTATAATTACTAATCTAGCTTTGAAAGCACATGAGAAACCCCTTCCTCCATCCAAACCTCCAACCACATCTATTCCTTTAAAATATACTTTACCTCCTAAACCTCATGTTATTTCTTCTTCTAAATTTCACTTGAACTTTCTCAAAGAACTTAACTCTATGCCATGCAAGATTCCACTCATGGAGTTGGTTCATAATTCTCCCTATCATTGCAAGTTTACTATGTAACAACTCCAAAAAATTAAAGATCCATCCTCTATAGATTAAGAACCACATTCTATTGAATCTCAACCTACCAACGTAAATACCATCGAAACTATGAGTCCTTATTTTAAGCCTTCTATTGAATTTCTTGAAGAGGACATGATTAATGATGAAATTATTTGTTGTGCAGATGATATGCCACTCTTTATTAAAATAGCCATTAATACTACCCTCATTCATAAAATTCTAGTTGATGAAGGCTCTAGTATTAATGTGATATCTTTGTGGCTTATCTAATAACTTGGTTATAACAAGGATCATCTCAAGAAAACTCATCTTACCTATCATGGTTTTGATAAGACAAATCAAAAGCCACTTGGTTGCATTTATCTTCCATTAAACATTGGACCTGAGACCATTCTAACTAGGATTATGGTCCTTGATCTAACATTATCTTATAATATACTCCTTGGTTTCCCCTAGACTCATATAATGAGGGCCATTGCTTCTTATGATAGCTAATGTATTAATTTCTTACCCAATGGGAAATAATACAAACATGAGGTTGATCCCAAACCATGGAGTATTCAACTTCCTAATCCAAAATCTCACTATCATATTCCTACCATTCCTAAGATAAATAGTTCTCCTTTACCCAAGTTCATCAACATGAATCCTAATTTACAAGTCACTTTTGTAGATTTTGATGATGATGAACCTAATAACTTGTAACAGACTTACAATACCACCAAGCTACCTCCTTAGATTTCATAGTGGATTCCTTTTTCTTTATTAACTAGGGACCATAGTATTCCTCTTATTGATGAGATTACTAACTTTCCCCCTCCATGCAATGGTCAAGAGCCTTCTTTACCTGAAGATGCTTTCACTTGAAATGATTTTAGAGTGGCCAAATTATTTCATGATCCTCTCATTATGTCTCCTTGTACATCCAATAATATTGGGATTTTACCTTTTAAAACTCCCCTTGATTCTCAAGCATGTATAATTTCTTCAACATATGGTGATAATTACATAATGGCCCAAACTCAATCTCGATACTTAAATGTCCAGCATTATCAAAAAATATTATCTCAAATTCATGATTTTAATCAAGATGTCCATACCATTTCTATGGATAGTGACTTAGATCCTGAGCATCATGTGCCTCCTACCAATTCTCCTCTTATTGATACTCCTTGGATGGTAAAAAAAATTATACTTTATAAATATCTAGAAATTCTAAGATCTCCTTTAACACCTATTGATCCAATCATTTCATCTGCTCATTATCCCATCATTGAAACCAATAACACTCTAATCCTTTTTGACCCATCTATTTATCCTACTCCCTAGATTACACTACATGTCAAGGTAATCAGTGTTCATCAAATACTGTCTGAGTATGATCACCATGGTAATCAAATTTTAGATATCAAAGTAGATGCTAAGTATTATGGTCCTCTTCTTACCTTGCCAAATGACAAATCTATTCTTAAACTACTTCAAGCTTGAGAACCTCAAATTCCTCAACAACATCATAAACTTAAGAATTTTAAAACCAAAACCCCTTGTTTTAATAACTTTGTTTCTATCATTGATCCCAAAATTAATCAAATTGTTGCCTTACCTAATGCACCATACCACTTTCAAGATGGTAATGCCATGCTTATTGAAGAAAACACTCACATTGAATAGTGTAATCCATCTTATCCTCAACCAATTAAATTTTCTCACAAATTCTTACCTACCAAACATGATAATTCTAGCTTATTCTTTCATAAGTATCGTGAGATTTTTGCATGGTCCCATAAGGACATCCTTGCTTTGACCCTAGCATTGTGGTGCTTAACATCATTACTTATCCTAATTCCAAACATATGCATCAAAAGCAAAATAAATTTTCACCTAAGGTTTCCACTTTATGTCACAAGGAAATCATCAAATTAATTTATGCTAAATTTATCAAACTAGTGGACTATTCCAAATAGGTTTCCAACATTGTTCCAATTTAGAAAAAGGTCACTATGGTCATTCACATTTATATTGATTTATACAATACTAACCTCATTTGTCCCAAGGATAAATTCCTTTTACTTTTGATAGATGCCATCATTTATTCCACAATTGGTTACAAAATGTTATCTCTTATGGATGGCTTTTCAAGCTATAATTAGATTCACATTACCCCTAAGGACCAACATAAGACCACTTTCACCACAGAATGGGGTACCTATTGCTATGTAAAAATACCCTTTGGCCTCAAAAATGATGGAGCCACTTACCAATGAGCAATGATCCATATCTTTCATGATATCATCCATAAAATTGCTGAAAAATATGTTGATGACCTCATTACTAAATATAAAATTTGTAAAACTCATCTCACAAATCTTGTTGTCATCTTTGACAGTCTTCTCAAATATCAGGTTAGACTAAATCCTTACAAATGTGTCTTTGGCCTCGCATTTGGAAAATTGTTATGATTCCTAGTCTCTTTATGGCATTGATGTTAACCACACTAATATTAGTGTTGTCATCAACATGCCCATTCCTCAATCCATTCCCAACATTCATACATTCTTAAACAAACTTGGGGCAATTAGTTGATTCATCCCTGAAATGGATTATCACATCCACTCTATCAATTCTCTTCTTAATAAAGGTAATGCCTTAAAATAGATGAAGTCATGTCAAAAATCCTTTGATAAAATGAAAGAGTCATTGCTTCACCCATCTTTACTTCATCTTCCTTCCAATGATCGACCCTTGATTTTATATAATTCATCCACACTTATATCAGTTGGGTTAATTCTTACCCAAAAATATGAGATTTAAATAGAGTATACCATTTATTACATTAATTAAGGCCTTATCGATTATGAAACATGTTATACTAAATTTGAATGTGATTGCCTCGCTATCTATTTCCTAGTTGAAAATCTTTGACACTACATGCTTTACCATATTACTAATGTCATCATTTATTTCAACCCCCTTCATCATTTCTTATTTTAAGTCTTTCTTCCTATAGATAGAATTGGCAAATGGATGGTCCTCTTTATGGAATTTGATATTCATATCATCACTCAAAAAGTTATCAAAGGGCAGTCATAACTGATAAACTTGTCATAGCTCCCATTGTAACTACTTCTCCCCTTCAATATAGTCTTCCAAATGATAATATCTTCTATATTGAAGGTCTTAATCAAGTTATTTCTCTCAAAGGTTATTTTCATAACTTTACCATGATCTTGAAGCAAACAATCTTGATGAATAGTCTATTCCCTTTGATACTACTAAACCTAAAGTAGTTATTAAAGAACTTCCCAAAATTAATGTAAACTTACATGAGGATACTTGGACCCTTCACTTTGATAGTGCTAAATGCCTTCAAGGAGATGAGGTAGGTTGCATTCTTACAATTCCTCTTGGTAAAATCATTCCTTTAGATTTTCACCTCACCTTTGATATCACCAATAATATGGTTGAATACGATGCTCTAATCTTAGTCATGAGAGAATATCTCGATTTATACATTCAATACCTACATACTTTAGGTGATTATTAGCTTATTTATTGCCAAGTCAATGGTGATTACCAATGTAAAATCAAGAATCTCATTACCTATCATCAAACTACAACCACTCTTGATAAGGATTTCATCTTTTCACTATTGAGCCTATCCCTAGAGATCAAAATTCCATTGTGGAGTCCCTGGATTTTTTATCTTCTCTCTTTCATCTACACCAAGTTATTTTTTATCCTACTTTTCTTATCCAACTAAGAAAATTTACGACCTTAACTCAACCACTAGACTCACTTATCAACCATATCAAGGCTATTACCATTAAACAAAGCTCATGGTATAAAAAAATTATTCAATTCTTGGAACATCAAACTTATCCTCCTAACTTAGACTCTCATGAGAAGATACATATTCGTAAACAATTTTTCAAGTATGTATTTCAACATAATATCCTTTATTATCATAATGGTAAAGTTACCTTTCTCCATTTGTTATGCAATACAAGGTCCCTCCTCTTCTTGAACAAGCACATGGGGGCATTTATGGTGGCCACTATAACAAACATGCTATATCCCACAAATGCCTACATATAGGTTATTTTTTGCCTACTCCTAAAAAGGATGCAATTAAATTTACCATAAAAATTACTCCTTTCCAACTTCATAATGATCTAATTCATTCACCTCTAGTTGAGATTCAAACTATCGAATCTCCTTGGACAATCTCCATGTGGGGATTAGATCTCATTGACAAATTACCTCACTCCCAAGATTGGCATGTCTTTATCATCACCGCTACCAAATATTTTACCAAATGGGTTGAAGCTATGCCCCTTATTAATTTCATTGGTAACACCATTGTAAAATTTATCCTCAATAAAATAATTTACCACTTTGGTGTTCCCCATACTATCATTTTAGATAATAGTGGTAATTTAAAAACTAAAGATGTCAAATAGTTTTATGTTAAATTCAATATCAATCATAAATTTTCTACACCTTATTATCTACAATGTAATGGTTAAGCTAAGGCTACAAAAAAATTATCAAAAAAATTATTCAAAAGATAATTCATGAATCCCACACAAATTCCCACATTCACCTCTATCCTACTCTTTAGGGCTATCTAACTAACATGCATACTACCACTAGGACAATACTATTCTCTCTAGTATATGGTTCTAGATCAGTTCTTCCTTTAGAAATTGAGCTTCCTTCTCTTTTTATATCTCTTCATGGTATCATTCCTGATGAATAATTATGTAGTGCTTTCTTTCATTCCCTTGATCTCCTTAATGAACACCATCTTTTTGCTTTACAACATAATTACCAATACAAGGCTCGTATTGCCAAACAACATAACAAACATGTCAAAATCTGCATAGTTAATGTTGGTGATATTTTCCTTAAATTAGATTAAACCCATGATAAAGAAGGTAAATAGGCCCAAAAATGATGGGGACCCTATTTAGTCAAAGATATTTTTGGTCTAAGTACCTACTGCCTTCAAACTAATGAAGGCCATGTTTTCAAAGATCCCACCAATACAAAATTCCTTAAAAATTACTTTACCTAAACATTTCCTTCTCATCATGATTTTTATCTACATCTATCTAAAACTTTCTATATTTTACTTACATGGGTTTCTTTCTATTCAATAGTTATCTCTTATTACAAACCTTTAGTCCTTCCTATTTGGTCTTTTGGGTTTCCCTATTTCTCATGAGTTGCATTGTAAAACCATGGATAAGACCTAGTCTTCATCATGATCTACCATAGTATTATTTATTTTTATATTATTTTTACATACTTTTTGGCATCCCTTGGATTTCTCTTTTATGAGTTGCATTTTAAAACCATAGATAGGATCTAGTCTTCCTAACAAAACATCATATTTTTATTCTTCTTTATTTTTCTAATGCTTTACGGCACCCTCATGTGTTTTTATTTTATGAGTTGTAGTGTAATACCATGGATAGGACTTGGACTTCCTCATAAAATTACGATCATGTTATTCTTTTTCTAAAAATGTGTTTTTTATCCTTGTTCTCAACTTTATATTTTACTTCTTTTGAGCATGTTTTCCTCTATTTTACTTGTTCTTATGATAAGGAATCACACTTTATTGTCATTTTATCCCTTTTTACCCTTTATCACATTTTTTTTATTTGAAGTAAATCAAAAATTTCCATATGTCATCCCTCTTGATTTCCTTTCCTTTCACTCCACATTGGATAAAATAAGGTTGAAGTCAAGAGAGAACTTATATTTCACCTATATTTACAGGACTCTTAGATCTCATGTTCTTTGAATTTCTCTCTCTTATCAATCAAGTCCCAAGTATTCAAATTAAAGTCATATTTATCACCCACGTTTGGTTTTCCAAATCTATATGGAGGAGGCATAGAAAAAGACATCAAAAATTTTAAAATACAAATCATTTAAAATTAAAGTAAATGATATATAAAAGGTAGCATATAAATCTTAACATTCAAATTCACACCAAGAGACATGATTACAAGCACATCTCCTATCTCTAATCAAATTTCAAACTCCATAGTTGACCTCAAATAGAGTCGAGGTCCATTGGGGTGTGGTAGGCTAGTAAATTAGAATAAGATAATTCAAAAAACTCTAAGGTGCTACCTAATTTTTCATGCAAGTACCCAATTTTCATAGTAGACTAATGGCTCTGTAAGGGGTCTTAAGGAATAACAAACACATCACATGAAGGTAGGTCCATTTTAGGTCCATTTTAATTTTCATGCATATAGCCTTCATAGGATGATCTATATATTGTATTTGTTGACCTGAGCCTTTTATGGCTAAGAGAAGTTCTTCAGAGTCCTTAAGGTCAAAAGTCCTCTTATTTTGACAAATCTAATTTGAGTGTCTCGACTTTGATAAAGAGTTTCTTTACCTTGGTTTTTCCTTCATTCTCCCCTCCACCTATTTTATTTCCTCATTAACAGGCAAATTGTGATTCTAAATATTTGTTCCCTTCTTATATATTCCCTTATTATTCACTTCTTAAAAACATTCTAGCATTACTTTGTTTTCAATTTTATCTATCCTTATAAGTGAAACAACATGTTTGAGTAACTATGGATTGCTTTCTTTACACCATAAAACTACATTCCTAGACTTGTTTTGTTTTCTTTTACCATTTGTCATTGTTGTAATACCCTTGTATCATAGACACCTGAGTTCATACCCTTTTTCCATTATTGAGTGAGGTTGGATTGTTACTTCTCATTCATTAATGTTGTTTTCCATTTTATGCACCTTTTTCCATTATGGAGTGAGATAAGGATTGTTACTACTCACTCATCAATGTTGTTTTACTATTTTATTAATTTTAATTTGTATTGTTTTGTTTTTGTCTTTTATATTTGATGTTTGATTACCATATTTTTAACATGTATCCTTGGTTTGACTTGATGAGTTTGACTTTCTTATTTAAGATTTACTTATTTGATTTTTTTGGTCGTTAATAGCCTTGGATTTTTGGTTACCCGATTTACTCTTATTTTTGACTTGATCATTTGGTTTAACATAGCACTTGTCACCCCAGATTGCCAAATTCCCAATTATGTCCTATTTTTATAGCAATAATTATCTTGGCTTTCCTATGTTTGTTTATTTTTGCTCTTTAGTTTTATATTCTTGGGTTTGTCAAAAATAATTTCTATGCCCTACACAATCAAAACTAACAACACAACAGATAATCATCCAGTGATAAAGGTAAGTCAAGGTAAGAATAACATTTAATTTTCAATTATTTCTCTCTCTATCATTTAATTTTAGTTATTTTTTCTTTAAAATACAGTAACTTTTTTTTAGCATCAATGTTATGTGTTCCTATGTTCTTTCTTAAAGTGCCATGCCCTATCGCACCTTAATGACACATGATGAGATTCAAGTTGGGCATATGTATACACATAATATTTTCAAACTTTATTCAAATACTGATGCTTTAAATATTGTAGGAACCTAGTGAGACTCAATCTCTCTAAGTGCACACTTCAAAGGGTGCACTATAAAAAGGGTGGGTAGACCATTGATACTTTATAGGATTTTTGTCCCTTATTACCACTTATTATCAATCCAAATAACTCCTAATAACTATTCCCTAAGCTATTAATCCTCTTTTGCACAATCCTTCAATCTTTTCCACTTTTCATCCCTCTTTTTCTCACCTTAAGTCCCTCTTGACAGTTGGTTATGCTAGGTTGACTGGGTCAACCCTATATAGTTTCAAGATATTTTCACTTAGGAGTTAGGTTAGCCTTTAGTTGACCTAGCTCGAGACCTAGTGAATAATTATCCAAAATTATGACAGGTCAACTAGGTGAACCTTGTTGGCCAGGATTTTTAGAAGGGTTTACAGTCAAATCCACCTATACATACAAGATCATTTCATCATTATTTCAATATGCAATCAAAATTTATTATTCGATCATGTTTCTTTACAATCTATCCTTTCACCATTCTACTTGAGCAATTTTATCTTAGGGTTTTTGCTTAGAGAATCTAGTCTTGTGGATAAGTCTTGTATGCTTTGGCCTTTCTTAATGATACTTACAAACCACAACAACCTCTTGTGAAACCCCATTAGCCAAGGGAGAGATTGAGCCTTGATGGGTTCACATTCAATTAAGTATTCTCTAAATTTTCTCCTATCTTTAGTACATAGAAGTAACATAAGTATTGGCTTAGAATAAGATTACTCTTCATAATCTATGTATTAGGGTCTTACTCATACTTAGATTAATTGATATTCTCCTATACATGTTTTGATTTTTTACTAACCTCTCATGTTGTGCCACAAGATTTGGTGAGCACTAGATTATATTTACTTTAATTATTATTAGTTTAGGTGAAATATCAAAACTCAAGACCCCCTTGGGTTATTGTGTTGTTGTGCTTGACTGGAGGATTTGGAACCCTCCCTAGCATGGTGTATTGTGGTAAGAGATCCTCTAATTGGGTTTAGTAGATCCCCATATTGATCATGTTCTCACTTAACAAATGTATCTCAAATCAGAAGTGTATGGTATGATCTATCTTCTCCAAGTTAGGATTGATTTATAGACATGATACATTTTTGATAACATACACTTTTTACTTGACAGGACAAAGTCTATAATTTGTAGTCAAGTTTCAAAAGGTAACTTTTTGAAAAGAATCCCTACTGATGTGGGAATATCTTAAGAATAGGTCCACACAAAAAACTATGGAGTCTCACCAAAATATTGAACATATAATTTAAAACTTAGAAATTTAAAAGCTAACCCTTAGTAAACTAATAAACACTATACCTCTAAAAATCATGATGTTATCCTTATTTGTCCTTCTTTACCTATTGTAAAAAAAAAATTGCATGGATTAGTTTGAATAATGGTATAAAATAAGATAACATCAACATCTATTGCTTTTCAAACAAGGAGAATAAATAATAAATGATGATTAATTCTAAATTTCTAAAATCATTTTTCTTATTTTTTAGTGTTTTTCCCTTGACCATCCATTTATTGATTTTATAATAAAGGATCATTTTTTAGTACATGATCAACCAATAATTTGGTTTTCTAGTCATGACTATCAAAAACGTCCCTAAGGATTTTCATTATTCAAATTTATTATTTTTTCTTTTTATTTACTTTTATTTTTTACTTTTTTAAAGAAGAGGTGAATCCCCTTCCTTTGTTAAGACCATCTTATCTTCAAAGATTAGTTGCCATAGAAGTTTTTAGTTCTTCCATGACGCAAAACTGATTTTGTACTAGTTGGATGAATTATTATTTATTATAAGGCTTGTAGTATAACTTTAACCTATGTCCATTGACTAGGAGTGTCTTCTGATTACCATTTATAGGAAGTAATTTTACTAAACCATTATCAAAAATCTTTTCTATCTAAAATGATCCTAACCATCTAGTTCTCAATTAGACTTTGAAGTGTTGGTACTTAGAATCATAAAAAAGTTCTTAGTCTCCTTCTTTGAACCATCTTTCCTTGATGTGTAAAACATGCCATTATTTACTTTAGTACTATATCATCTATGTCTAATTTAAAGCTTCTACTTTCATTTCATCCAGCTCATTTAATTGTAAAATTCTTTCTTTTTGTGCTTCATTCAAATCAATACTTACTTCTAGTGTAGTTCTTAAAGTTTGTATCTAAAATTCAATTAAAAGGAGAGGTTTCTTACCAAATACTAATTTATATGGTGAAAAAATAGAAGTGGTATTCCATGTTGTGTTGTCTACTCGTACAGCTTCTAGAAGCTTGGATGCCCAATTTTTCCTGTTACTACTAACTATCTTGGTAAGGATATTCTCTAATTCTCTATTATTATCTTATGCCTATCCATTTTATTTTGGGTGGTGTAGAGAAGACTTGATATGGTTAAATTGGTATATCTTTTTGAATTTTTGAATCATTTTGGACATGAATTGGGGTCCCTAATTAGACACTATATCTCTAGGTGATCCAAATCTCTACATGATCCTAGAGTATAATAAATCTACTTCTACCTATTCTCTTACAAATCAAAGATCTTGTACTTCAACCTATTTGGTCACATAATTTATACATACCATCAAATAATCCTTGCCTCGAGAAGGTGGATCTATGGTTCCAAAAAATTCCATGCCTCACTTTTAGAAAGGTTCCAAAACTACTTGAGGATATAGGGGAATTTTAGAAGATAGTGTATGTTTACCCATTCTCTAATAGGAATCACATTGCCAGATGTACCTTTTTACCTACTTATGAAGAGTTAGAAAGTAGTATCCAGATATAAGGATCTTGTGCACTATCCTTTTGAAAGAGTAATGTCCTCTACTGGTTCCATCATGATAAGCATGAATGATTTCATACATTTCATTCTCTTTTACACACTTACTAAGACATGATCAAGTCCATATTTAAACAATATACCATTAATACATTTAAAATAAGAACTTGCTTTAATCAAACATTTCTTCTCTTTTTAATGAACTAAAAAGGAAACTTCCTTATAGCCAAAAAGTTTGTTATATCAGCAAACCAAGGTGATTTTGCTCCAACAACAAATAGTTTCTCATCTGGGAAATTATCTTTTATAAGTTTTTCATATGCATTTTTCAACTTAGAAATAAAATTAGCAACCACATTGAACTTACCAAGTTTATCAATGATTGTTATGTCACCATATTATAATTCTTCCTCCTATCACTAGTTTATTCATCATATATCTAATAGTTACATGGTTAGTATATATAAATATATTATAACTAGTGATATAGTGTTTAAACTTGTTTATGGCATAAATCACAATAAGGAATTATTTCTCAGTGGTTGTGTAGTTTCTCTCAATAGGAGTCAATTTCTTGCTAATGTAATATATGATATATATCTATCCTTATTCATCTTTTTGTCCCAAAAATGCTCCCATAACATGATTAGATGTATCACTATAAATATGAAAAGGTTGTGACCAATTAGGTCCTTATAGCACAGAGGCAAAAATTAGTTAATCATTAATGGTCTCAAAGGCTTGTTAGCAATCTAGACTCCAAACAAACTCACTTTCTTTTGTCAGCAAAGCAAACATTAGAGCAACAATTTTATTGAAATCTTACATAAATATTTTGTAATATCCTAGATGGCCTAATAAGATTTTGGTATCATTCTAGTTTTGAGGGATAGGTAATTTTGAAATGAATTAAATTTTCTTTGGATCCACTTGGACTCCTTTTCAGGAAATATGATGTCCTAAAACTATTCCTTCCTCTACCAAGATTAGACAATTTTCATGACTCAAGGATAGATGGTGTTATTCACATATTTTCAATACTTTGCTTAGATTATTTAGACTTTCATCAAAGGATTCTCCATGAATATTAAAATCATCCATGTAAACTTCCACACAATCATTGGTTAAATCTAAAAATATAGCTGAGACTTCTCATTGAAAGGTAGCTGGTACATTATACAAACCAAAGGGTAATAACCTATATGAAAATGTCCCCCATGGACATATGAAAGTTGTTTTATCTTAATCTTCTATTCCACTTATATCTGATTGTACCCACTAAAACAATCCAAGAATGAGAAGTATCTTTTCCCTACCAAGTTTTCAAGTACTTGGCCAATAAAGGGTAAAGAAAAATAATATTTAATGGTTAATTTGTTCAATTCCATATAGTATATGCATACTCTCCATTTAACATTTTTATTAAGAACAATAACCAAGGGAGAGATGCATTGGCTATCAAAAATAGGATAAATGAATCCCACTTCTAACAATTTTTCTATCTCAGTTTTCACAATGTCTCTTAAAGCAAGATTAATTCTTCTATGAGGTTGTATTATTATAGGTGAATACACTTGGATGGATTCCATTCATGTATTGATATTCCCAAAAAAAATATTTATTATGTTCTCTAAGTACATCAAAGACCTTTACTTCCTAATCATTTGTCAACCAACTATTTATGTTGTGTAACTTCTATCATGCTATTATTATTTGGTTAGTACCTAAATGAGAAGAATATATTTATTTTAATTCACTCATTAAAGATTTGATAGTATAGGTATGTGGTAATAACAAATGAAATGTGAAAACATATTTGACAAATTTATCTCCTAGATAAATCACTCTAGCTAGAAGACAACGAAAGGCTGTAAAAAATTATTTTGTCCTTCATGTGCCCATTGCATAACACTATGTTGGATGTCTCTTTGGTTGTACAAAATTTTAAAAGAGGTGGGAAAGGATGGGAATTTATAATGATATGAATTTATTTCATTATAAACCTTTTTCAAAGTTTTGTAGATGGATTGACAAGGTCCATAGCAAGACTAACAAGGTCAATAGCTAGACTGACAAGGTCCATAGCTAGACTATTGAAATCTATAGTAGTTTTGATACTTTTTGTTAATTCATCCTCTAATTCTTCTACATGATCAATAATTGTGACCATAGATAGAGATGAAATACTTTCATGTTTTTATTTAAGTTGATCTACCCATAACTATTTTACAATATTAATTAATAGTTGCATAAGTGGATATAAAAATGCATTTTGCTTTAAGACCATTTGAGATGGTCATATCTCTTGATCTGCAATCAATCAAAGATGCCATTATTGCTAACCAAGGCCTTCCTAGGATTGATGGATATCCAATTTATTTATTTTTAGGTTAGAAAACAATAAAATCAATGGGGTACTCCTATGACTCTATAGTTAATATTATATTCTCAATGATGCCTTCTAGTTTAGCAGTGGAATGATCTACCTTCTAGTTAATATTATATTTTTTAGAGAGGGTTTTTCATGGTGTTTATAGTCATTAAATTAATAGTATCTCTTTGTTTCCAATCATTACAAAAATCACAAGACTTCCAAGGCCTCCATATTTGGGTAAAGTAGCTTTATTGATGATAAATCAATGAGATTAACATCTACCTATATAGTCATGGAATATTGTCTTTTCCTTCAAGGTTTCTTAATACATAAATTTTTGATCACTTGATTAAGTTCTATAATGTCCCTAATGGCTTGAAATAATAGAGTTTCTATATTGAGTTTTCTAAGTTCTTGAATCGACTTAGATTCCCTTTTGTCTTCCACTTCCTTCAATCATTATAGAAAGGGGACAGGTGGAGGAGTTATGGTGACTTCTTTTATTTTTTCAATTTTATCTTCTAACTCTTATTCTTTCACTAGTTGAGTCTTTTGACTTTATTTTTCATGAGGCATTTCTATGATGATAATCTGAGGTTCTTGTAACATTTTTCCTGACCTGAGATATATGTCTACACATTCAATAACAACTACCCTATGGTTTCACCTTGTTCATTTGCATAAAATTTCCTATTATTTAGATTTAACAATATATGGGTAGGTAGATAAAGTAGGTTTACTTACTTGATATGGGTGCTTGAGTTCTTTGAGGAGCCATCAATGCATGTTTTTGTGGAAATTTTCTTTGTTATTGATTATAGCTTGGGCCAAGATTCTAATGTCGATTTATAAATGGTTGATGATGAGCTTGAGGTATCCAAGTTTTTTGAAAAGGTTAGGGAATCATACATGTTTGTGTCATCTTTCATGGCTGCTCCACTATGGTAATGCTACCCAAACATGTGGAGGTGCATGTCATTATGGAAAAGGAATCCTTGAGCCAGACTATTGTGGTTGATTTTGTGAGAAGGTATTTCCTTGCCTTTGAACATAATTTACTTCATACATGGTATGTATGATCTATTTGAACTAATTATTAAGAGTATAAAGGTGACTATAATTTATTATATCATGATCTTGAGCATCACATATTCCATATATTTTGGTTTTGTCTAGAGGACAATCTCTGATTGCATGTTTTAATTTGCACTTTGGACAATAGATTTCTAGTGGTTTAGTGTTAGATTTAGTTTTAGCTTAAAATCCATATAATTTTTTATTTATTTGAATTAGTATATCTATTTATAAATTTGATATTTCCTCCATGAGTTGGCTTAGTTCACTAGATTTACCTAGTTTACCTCTCCTACAGCTAGGTTTTATTTTAGAGTAGTCGGTACATAATTGTGTAATCTCTTAGAAATCTAGTTTGGTAATATACCCCCTCCCCATGAGATTCAAAGAATCCCTAGAGGATTAATATAATCATTTAATAAAAATAATTTTGATTAATTCCTCAAATAGCTCATATCCACACCTATTATGGGAAAAATCAAACCAATCTAGATAATCTTCAAGGTTCTCATATTCATTTTGATTTATCTTGAAAAATTCTTCTTTTTTATCCTTGATCTTAAAATAATATTGGTATTTATTTATGAATACTATGTATACACATAATATTTTTAATTTTTATTGATTAATGATACTTTGTATCTTGAAGGAACCCATTAAGTCTCAATCTTTCTGAGTGCATGCCTTAAGGGGTGCATCGAGAAAGGGGTGGGTAGACCATTGGTGATTTGTAAGATTGTTTTCCCTTTTACCTCTTTCCATATACACACTTGTCTACTAAAACCATTTAACCTAAGATTATTCTTCTTAGGCTTACCCATTCTATTCATTTTCCATATTTTATCCTCCATGTTCTTGCCTTGACCCACTTTCAAATAGTTAACTGTACTAGGTCGACTGGGTCAACCTTGTATAGTTTTTAGCCTTTGATTACTATATAGGGTTGATTGGGTCAACCCTGTACTATATAAGGGTATTTTTAATTAGGAGTTTGGTTATCCCTTCAGCCAAACTAACTTAGGACCTAGTTATTTATCCCCTAAAAACATATTTGACATATTTACAAGAATTTAGGGAAAGATCTACCTATATATACAAGTTTATTTCTAACTATTTGTAAGAAGAGAAGTCAAGAAGAATAAGTGCAAATGAACATCTACTTATTGACCATTCTAATTGAGGAATAAAGATACATATCTTATATTTTATAAAAGTCTTTTGGATGCATAGATAGGTTATGTAGCCTAGAGCTGATTTGTATTTTCTTTCCTTACATACCACAACAATATCTTGTGAAACACCTTGGACAAGGGAGAGATTAAGGCTTAGCAGGTTCATCTTCAAGGTAAGTATTCTTAAATTTATTTATCCTTTGTAAAAGTATATAGATAATGTAATTGTGATTCTTTCTTCCATGTATTAGGATTTTATATGCATTGGCATGAGTATATGTATTCTGTGCATGTTTAGTTTAGTTTTTTTTTATAACCCCCACTTTTGACACAAGATTTTGTGAGCATTAGATTAGATTTATTTTCTTGTTTACTAGAATAGAGTGAACATTAATCCTAGGGATTTTTTAGGTTTATTGCATAATTATGTTAGATTATAGGCTTTGGAACTCTTCCTAGTATGGTGTATTGTGACAAGTGATCCCTTAATTAGGTCTAATGGATCCATGTATTAGTCATGCCCCTGCTTAACAAATATATTCCCAATCAAAATTTTAGGTATGATCTATCTTCTTCGAGCCAAAATTTATTTATAGACATGATGCATTTATGATTGAATACATTCTAGTGAACCTAATGTGAACTAACCCTTGTAGGATTTGTTCATCTTATTTCATTCTTTCATCAATATTTTTATCATATATTTGCCATACTGGATCGACTCTATTGACCCAGTATCTAACTTTTGTGCACATGATTTTAGGTATAGGCTACTAGATCAACCTAGTTGACCTAGTATAGTTTTTTAAATTTTCAAACATCCAGTCTAGACTACTAGCTCAAATCAGTTGACCTTATATGTTTTTAGGTACTTAGCAACAAGTTTATGTAAAGCTTGATCGACCTTATTGACCCAATTCATATAATTTTTAAGCATATATCAAGGTTCTTGAATAATAATATTAATTATCTGCATCTCTAATCCACCAAGGTTCCTTTATATATATTTATTTCTTTATTTATAGTATTTTCATTCCATAGTTTGCTTTCTTAAAAATTACCCTTACATAGTCAATTGGATCGACACTACTGACCTAGTTATGTGTTATGTGTGTTGTCTAGATAACTAGGTTGACTCTATTGACCCTATTTATTTTTAGACCTTGCTTCCATAGTATAGGTTTGACCCTATCAACCTTTTTCTATATCTTTTGCATACATTATTGACTATATAAACATTATACATTTTTTCAAAGTTAGAATTAACCTTATAAGCTAGTAATTAGCTTACATTTTTTTTCTTATTGTTTCCATGCTTAGAATAGATCAGATAGTCTAATTAGGTGGCTATCAATTAATAATTTAGTTTCACTATTTTCTATTTTATGCACACATAGATAAATAAAAAAACCTAAATAATAATTTTAACATTTGTCTACCCAAGGTCAACCTACTTGGATTTCATCACCAATGGGAAAGCTAACTCGATACTATGGTTAAGTATAAAGCATGGTTAATGGTATTTTATAGATAAGTACCCAACACCCTTATTGTTACAATGTGTGAAGTGAGGGGGTAGGACCTAATACCAAGCCTGTATCATTACCACTATAGTTCCTTTCTGCCCAAACTACATGAAACCATCCTTAGATTGTCATTCTAGTTCATTGTTTATATCCAACTTCCCATCACATTTAAAATCAGATCTTAATAATCCAACTAAAATTTAGGTTGAATAAGTAGTTAGATATTTAATTTTCAAGTTGAGTGCTTACTATTTTCTCAATTGTATATTGTATTGTAAAAACTTGCATTAGCCAATGTTGGTGCAAGGTTTTATGTTGTGTGTCTTAATTGGATTAACTAGAGTTAATCCAATTGATTGTTTGTTTCCTTTCAATTATTTTTTTTCAAACTACTTACAAAAGTTATCTTGCTTCATTTCATAAACCTATTATAAGCTTCTTAAATTTCCTTCTCTACTGTACTAGATCAACCTATTCAACCTTGTCAAGTTTGCAAACACTGATTTTTCTTTTTCTAATCCCTATTTACTGTACTAGATTGATCTAGTCATCCTTGTATAGTTTGTAGACCCTATTTTTGTGCTAGGTCAATCCAATCGACCTTGTAATATTTTTATTATTTCCTATTTTCTTGATTTCTCATCTCTTTCCTACTCTTCATCATGAACATTTTTTTGATGACAATACTAAGTTGCAGTCAATAAACATGATGAATTTTATCAACCCTCATAGTGTTCCCATAGATAGAGCAGGGCTCCTCTTTTAGATGCTAGTAATGTTCATATTTACACTCACATAATGAAATATGGGACCAATCCTAATACCTATTTGAAACATAATACTCTTTTCTAATTAGAATACTAATTCAAATTAGAGTATATCCTTCAAATGCTCTTCTTTATCTTTGAATATCCTCAACATCAAGGAAAAGATCCTTATACTATTTACAATATTATGATTATAGGTCAATTAAAAGAGCCTCATTCACCTACGCCTACATTCTCAACTATATTTGTAGGTACCACTTTCTTTGATTCTCAACCTCTTCCTTTGATCATGACCCTTTTTCATACTATTGACCAAATTTGACTTTTAGGTCAAATTAGGGTACCCCTAGTAAAAAACATGATTGTTAGATGTATAAGGGGTATAATTTATTGTCATAAGTTGTTTTATAGGTCATTTTATGCCTTTTAATTCTATATTAACCTTGGTCACTCTTTTCATTAGTCTATCATGTCATTTAGGGTCATTTCAAGGGCTTAAATAGTGTATTTAATGCTTTGTACAGGTTTTTTTGGAAATGTGAAGTGTCAAAGACTTTTTTTATGTTTATTGTGTCCTAAAAGATATATATTAATTATCTATAACTAAAAATTATTATATTACTCGAAAAAGGGTAGTTTTCTTGAAGAAAAGAGTGAGTTTGGCACTTGTACTGCCTCCTTAGGAAGTGTGCCAAATAGTAAATGATCAATAAGTATATATTAATCTCCCTAACACTCACTTTTTTTTTTTTTGTAAATTTCATTTGGATGCAAAACCATTCATATCCCTTCTTACTCTTCTTGATAGACTGAAGTGACTTGCAAGTTTTTGATCAATATGGTTAATATAGGGGGTTTCAAGAAAAAGGATCCTGGGGGAATATTATACAATATGATAATTTAAAATACATATAATAAGTTTTATAAATTCTCAATTGTGCTTCATGAACCATCCATTTGAAGTGGACTATGTAAATTTGCTTGTCATTCTATGTACCCTTCAGGTTTTGCTTTAGTTTGAGTGAGTTTATACAAACTAGTTGCTCATATTTGCTCAAAAATATTTTGGATATGTTTAATTACATATCCCATGATTTTTTTCACATTTTGAGTTGTTTTTATGAGCTAATAGTCTCAAGTTTGCAAACTAGTCTATTTGCTGTTGTTGGTAGGCTGCCTTTATTTTCTAGTTTTTTATGCTCTTCTAATGGTTCTAGGGAGTTGTCAACATGTTCCTCATCATATTTACAGATGCATTTGATCTCATGTCATCTCATTTTCTATTTCCAAGGAAATCCTCATGCTTTGAAAACTCATATGCCACACCAATCAGACCTCTCAAGATGTCTGTCTACTCTTTTCACCTATAGGCAGGTGATTTTCATGTTATAAAAAGTGTTTTGATGTTGATTTAAAATTTTTATTGATGAATGCCATCCATTTTAGGATTTAAAAATTAATTTGAGGTTTTAGAAGGCTTTTAACAAACATATTATTTCACATTTCTATTCTCTCTGCCTACATACAGAGAAAAACACACCTATAGATGGTTGAGCAAGGTAAGAAAATGCTTTCAAAAAATATTAAACCATTTGACACTTCCTTAAACCATTGGTAGAAGGATAAAACCTTAGAAATGTGTGTGTGTGTGTGTGTGTGTGTGTGTGTGTGTGTGTGTGTGTGTGTGTGTGTGTAAAGATAAAAGGGAGTGTGAAAATAGTTTGAGAGGACAAGTTTTTGAGTTTAGGGTGACAGTCCCTAAATTGACCACACAAAGGCCCAAGGGGATTTTATAGACCTCTTATAACATGAATAAAAGGTGTTATGAACATATATATTGATATAAATCATTACCCATAGTATAGGTAAGGAATATGAAAAGTTTGAGGATCAAAATCTAAGGGAAAGATAGAAATGAGGAACCTCAAACATGCTACAAAACACACTAAAATGTCTCAGTAATGTCTAAAACCCTAAGGAGAAAATAACCTCTTAACACCCTAAGGAGAAAATAATGTATTTCCACATATAATTATATGATAATCATCAATAACAAATAACAATTTATTGTTTTACTCTTTCAAAACACATTCTGTACACTACAGAAAGTAGACACCTATAGTCAAGACAAGGCAGATAGTGCCCTTATTTTGATGCCTAATTGGTGTTTTGAGACTCTTAGTAAGGGAATACTAGTTAATTAATGTGTATTTTCACATAAAATTTATTTAATTTAATATTTTAGCATCATGAACAATCAAATTTTAAGCTAAAACAACCTACAAGAACCTGAAGGATAGGGTTTCATTGTAAAAGGAAAAGGGACTCAGTTTGAGTTTTCAAGAGACATGATAGAGATATAGGAAGGTTTATTTAATGAAAAAAACTAGTGATAACCTTAATTAAAGATAATTATCACTTTAAGGAGATTAAAAAATTAAAACAAGCCTATGTAGTCCCTTCATAAGCTTAGGATACACCTACAAGCACAGTCAATAGATGTGTCTCAGTCATGCTTAGGATCAACCAGTCAAGGTTTTTGATTGTCTAAATAATGGAATAATCTAGTAAAGGTAATAAAATTAATTAAAAAACCTAATAGTGGATATTATAGGGTTTAAAAAAGACTCTAAAACATCACTACTAATGCCTAATTCATTCAAGATCACCTACAATAGGGTTACTTTCTCAGGCAAGGCAAATAGCAAAAAGTTGTTTTCTTAAGGAAGGTTGACATAAATATGGTTATAAATGGATATATCAGGAATAAAATGACTATATATATCTATATTATGGTTTATTAACACTATATATAATCCTCAAACAAGCATAAACACATACAGGGGCCTTTCCAAAGGAAACATAGTCAATCATACCAAAACATAGTTTTCAAAATCCAAAGATGAGAAGGATATGTAGGATGTTCCATATGGTATAAGGAGATAAAATAAACTCATAATGAGTATGAAATCACCTTAAATCTCTTTTAAACTGAAAATAAATAGAGAGAAGGCTCTTAATCATGCACATTCAATCCACATGGTTGAATGGACACATAGTATGTCTTTTCAAAGGGTTTGTCTTAAGTTTTGGGTGAGTTGAAGGAGAAAATAATGTAAAAAAGGGGTAAAATTTTATAAATGGAATTTATATTACTTAAGGAAACCCACAAAAGTGTTTTTTATTTAGTCAAATAGGGTAAGTACCTCCTATTTTGTCTAAGATAGGGGGTACTTCCCATTGAGCATAAACCCTAGCAGTCTTGAAGAGAATGATGAAAGAATATGTTGGGACCTATGTAGAATTTTCTGAATGATATATAAATTTTTAAAATAATTTTTAAAAAATTAATAAAAAATCATAGAAGGATGAAACCAATTGAAGTGAGTTGGGGAGCTAGATATGCAAGTATAACCATTTGGAGCCTAGAGCCAAATTTGGAAGTCACTCACACTTTTAGATTTAAGTATGAATTATAAATAATTTTAATATGTGAATGGCTTCATGAATTATGATTAAAATATTATAACTTGGAACAAAATCCATCAAAAACACATTTTGGGCCTTAGAGTGCAGATAGGCGTATTGAGCATGTCTAGGCCTAATACACAAATGGGGGTCTATTACATTTTTCACATGAGTTAAGAATTTTATCCTATATAAACATGTTTTTGAGGTAAATAAATATGTATTCAAGCTTTTTTATATAAAATGAAACCTTGGATAAGCCATTTTTGGCTCAGAAACTCATTAGGCCTATTGGAATGAAGGAAACAAGCTTGACAAGGCATTTTTACAAGCTCACATCTCCCATGACGCTTTGCATGGAGACCAGATAAGTTAGGGAAAAATATTAGGGGTATTTAAAAATTAATTTATGGAATTTTTTTGTAGGTTGGATGTCATATATTTATGAACCAACCTTAAGAGTGAAAACTAGTTAAAACCCTTACTAAACCCTTGAAGGAGCCAGTTTTGGAAAATGGAGTTGGAGATGTCGTCTAAGGACATATTTTGACCATAATAGATATTTTAACTTGGAAATTACTCCCAAAATATATTTCACACCATGGTGAGTTGTATGAAGTTATATGGATGGGGACAAAAATAATCTTTTTCTCTCTATTTTATGTGTTACACAAGGTACATGAGTAATTAGGAGATGAAATAAATATTGACACTTATAATAACTCCTCATATTCATTTCATTCCATGAAATAAATTATAATTTCCCCAAATAGGTTTCAAATTTTATACATAGAATTTATATGACTTAAGGAAACCCACACACATGTTTTTTTAGTTAGTCAAATAGGGTAAGTACCCCCTATTTTGTCTCAGATAGGGGGTACTTCCCATTGAGCATAAACCCTAGCAGTCTTGAAGAGAATGATGAAATAATAGGTTGGGACCTATGTAGAATTTTTTGAAGGATTTATAAAGTTTGAACACACTTTTTAAAACATTAATAAAAAATCATAGAAGGATGAAACTAAGTGAAGTGAGTTGGGGAGCTAGATATGTAGGTAGAAACATATGGAACCTAGAGCCAAATTTGGAAGTCACTCACACTTTTAGTTTTAATTATGCCTTATAAATAATTTGTATATATGCATGGGGTCATGAATTAATGAATCTTGTTTAGTGAATACTATGGATTCTTAACATATGGGCTCATCATTTCACCTTGTTTACAGTTGGAAAGCTTCTTCTTGCAGGGCATGTGAAGTGTTTTAGGGGATGTGGAATGTTGATAGAGTTAGTATTTTCATTAGTGTCATTTAAGGCCTCTTGTTTTTTCCTCCTATCATTACACAATCATCCATGACCTCAAAATGTAGCATTGATGTGAGAAGATGAAGATTGAAGGAGTGTATTTTAGTTTGTTTCTTGGTCTCATGTGTAGTATGAAATTGGTTAGATGTCATCAAATTGATTTGGTGTATCACTTCCTTAGTTTATATTTTATTTTATTTATCTCTCTCCATTTTCACCCCCAAATTTATTATGAGGTTCAATCTTAAGTGGTACATGAAGGGAGCTAGCCCTATCTAGAGACTCACCTCATTCTTTAGGCTACCCACAAGCCTAGAAGTGATTAAATTGTGCCACTTGGATGAGGAGAGCTTGCATCTCTTCAAAGGGTGAAAATACAAGTGAAAACACATACCATGACCAATTATTCTATAATTTATTCCACTTCCATACCTAATATATCCACTAACATGGTAGGTTCTACATCTATTGGGCCTCTCATGAGATCCACTATCCTTAATCCTTCCACTAGTGCATATTTTTCTACCCAAGGTAATTATGCTACTAGTGCTTTTTCTTATCAACCATTCACTAGTCCATCTTTTTCTACACAAGCAAATTTTGCCACTAGTGCCTCACATTCTCATAGTTCCTCCTCTCAAGCTCCTATCAACACCAATAGTGGTACCCAAGCCACTAATACAATTTTTAATGCTTCTAATAATGCTAATCAAAACCATAAACTATTGTTATAAAAACTCAATCAAATGAATAAATTTTAGTCTCATAACACAAATCAAATGATGAGAATGCAAAACCACCTTCTTCATCTTGAATCTCATCCTCAACCAATAGCTTAGGGCATACATAACCAAAATGCTCCCCCTCCTCCTCTTAGAGATTCTCAAGGTGATCTCATTCCTCAACCTCCTTTGATCAACAAAACTATTAAGCATCTCCAAAATGAACCTATTACTACTCAAATTGATAACATTGATATGGGAAGTATCACACCGACAATTTCTTATAATGGATCAATTGATCCCGCCATTCATCTTAAAACATTTGGAAATATTTATAAGGATTAGTTCAAATTGAACACCTTTTCCACTACCAAACTATTAGCTAAAACTCTCATAGGTGATGCCTTAGATTGGTACAACCAACTTAAAACTCATTCCATTACTAGTTTGCAAGATTTAGTGAATGCTTTAGTTTAAGAATTCCAAACTAGTGATCTTCCTAAAAATACTTTGTCCCAGTTCATAAATTATAAATAGCTTGAAAACAAAACTATTCAAGCCTTTTTTAAAAGATGGAAAAATATGTCAAATCAATGTGAACATAACATGGACGATGACAATCTTTTCCATCTCTTTGCCAATGCCATTTTTCCTAAACTTCAATATCGGGTCCACACTCTCTCTCTCTCCATGTATATTGGAGGAGGCTATTGATCAAGATAAATGACAATGTTTCCTTAAGCATCAATTTAAGCCACCACAACCTTATGTGGGTCCTCGTCTCTTAAGAACAAAAACCATATTGTTGTCAATGATGGTATTATATATTCTTATGAAGCTATTCACAATTTTTAAGCTGTCATTCCTACCCCTTCATTGAAACCATCTCCCCCTTCTCAAAAATATACCAATCCTCACTTATCTTCACCAAAAAATATTAATGTTCATAAACCTCTATCCTCAATTGAATTGCTTAAGCATCTACCTAGGCCTCTTCCACAAGATCTTGACCATATCCATCCTATTAAATCCTAATATGATCCTAAAGAGTTTTGTTGGTTTTATGATAGTTGGGGTTATTCTCATGAGACCTATAGAAATTTTTTTAATTTAGATATGGAATTTCTTCTTGGTCCTAATTTTGATCACAATTCTATCATTCAAAAGCGTCAACAAGCTTATGAAATTACTTTTAAGGATTATAAATCACATAATAAAACTCAAGCCTTGAATCAAGACAATGCTCATTTATCTATCTAAAAATATCTTCTTCCTAATCATCAACCTATTCAAGACAATAAAGACAAAGTCACCCCTTCCACCAATAATGTATAAAGTCTTGTTGAACCCACTTTTGTAGAGAATTTGGTTAACAAGACTAATATGTGAAGGGTGGTTTCTTTTATCTATTCTAAACCTATATAAACTCCATATAAAACATATCATGTTATCTAGGATTATTCTCCAACTCATTTAAATTAGTTAGGGTAAGATGACCTTATTACTATTGATGATTCAATTTATGATTCTCCATTAGATAACACTTCCCATTCTATTTATACTACTTTTACATCATCCTCTAATACTAATGATACTCAAACTTCTACTAACACTTCTTATACCAATTCTCAAAATCAACTTGAATCAACTACTTCATCATCACAACATGATTTAAATCCTTGTTCTAAGACTTATTCTTATCAACATAAATTCTAATGCACTTCAGTTGCTCCTTCTGAGGACCTCCTTAATCATTATGCACCTATATCTAACAACCTTATTATGGGTTATGATGAGTGGGATCCCATCATGGAAATCACTAATATCCCATCCCAAAAATTATTTGTTGATATTAAGAGGACTTCTCCCCATCATAGAAACCATCCTATGCAACTATTATTCAAGATGGATGTCCCTCATCCTCCCCTAGCAAGATAAGAGGCAGCTTTATCTGGATTTGAGGATAGTATATTACAACAATGTGAAGAGATGTCTATCAATGTTGATGAAACTATAGACACTTCTCTTTCCTTAAAATTTCCTTTAGTTTCTATGATTATTGATGAGATTATGCCTCATGCATATGATCCTACTTTATTAATTAGTGTTTAAATAGGTGATATCCAAGTTAAGAATGCATTGATTGATGAGGGTTATGACATTTTCATTACCTCTCTCAACTTTATTAAGACACTTGGATATTCATAATGCAATCTCAAGTCTACACGTAGCACCTATCAAGGATATGATAGAAGGAAAATTTCTCCTCTACATTGTTTGTGTCTTCCCATTACTATCCCACCTATCACCATCCATGTGAAGGTGATGATATTCAAATATCCTCTTTCTTATAACATCTTTCTTGGTAGACCATGGACCCATTGTATAAGAGTTATTGCTTCTTCTACCTACCAATGCATTAAATTCCCTCATAATGGATCTATTTATAGGATTCAAGGTAACACTAACCCTTTAAATTTTGAAAAATTCTAAGACCATGGTGTCTTTAAGATTCATACTCTTGAACCTTTGCCTAGCATTCTATTTTGTGAGTCTCAACATCTTAATTTTCCCATCAATTCAACCCAAAGTTACAGTGGGAATCCCAAACTCATTGGGACCATTCCCCCTAACCTCTTAGATTTTGATGATGATGAACCTGATGAGATTAAACTAAATATTAAAACATTTGATCTCTCATCTCACCTCATCTTGTAACTTCCTATTTCCTTATAGCCTCACTCTCACAAACCTTCTTGTGATGATATTCTCGTAATCTTGACCAAGACTCAAAATTATATTCACCACACTTCCTCAGATGACAAGGTCATCCTTGCTTATGTCATTTATCTTCACACCCTAGATTATGATGATGGTTATTCCCTAGATGATCCATTTTTAGGCAACCTTGTATAGGCTTGTGATGTTGAGATTGTCCATTATCATTCTTATATCCTTGAGTCTTTTCATGTATCTTATTATCTTCCTTCATTTATAGTTCCTAATTTTAGTATTTTTATCTTTATCATAGGGTAGAGATGGCACCAACACCTTTAGTTTATTAGGAGCCTTGTAGGAGTATGCTCATAGATCGTGTTATAATTGGGCCTTACCACTTTACTAGGTACCCTGATTATCATAGTTGGTTTACTCCTAATATTAGTGTGACCCTCCTTATACCTTTTGTATATCCCACTCCTGTATCAGTAGAGCCCTTATTAGATCCTATTCTCTCTTTTATTATTGCTGAACCTACCCCTGTTTCTCATCCTATAGATCCTTCCATTGAGCCTAGTATTATTCCTCTTCCATCGCCACCTTATATTGGTGATGGTTTGCTCCCCTTACCTAAGATGGATTCATTTCCCAAAAAAAGGGCCAATGATTCCTCTCTGGATTCTTTCATTTTTTTACACTTATTGCTATGAGTACTTCTCCTAAGACCACTCACAAGTATATATGTTTCTTTCATGGGATAGATAGTCATTCTTCTACCCATTGTCATAAGATGTGATAATTTATTTAACAGTTTGAATCCTTCCTCTCCTTCATATAAAGCCACACCTCCCCCATAGGTTCTACCTAAATATATACGTAAGTATGGTGAGGTGTATTATCTATGGCACCAATGTGGTACCCATCACATTGATCAATACTACATCCTTCAAAAACACCTTAAGGATCACCTTATAGATATTCCTAGACCTTATTTCATTACTCCCATAGGTTTTTCCCATAAGAATGAACCTCCTTCTTCTCCCATGTCTCCACCTCAAGTGGTTCCATCCCCTCTTATGGTCCCTTTATCACCTTTTGTGCCTCCACCCATGATTCCTTCACCTATGGACCTTCCCTCACTCATGGATCCTTCTCCACCGATGATTCCAACATCTCCCATAGAGCCCACTCCCATGCATTATCCTAAACATCCCTTGCCTAATTTCCCTCATCAACACAATCCCTTCATCATTCCTAATTTTTTAGTTGAGGAGATTTGAAGATAAGTATTTTCCCAATTTTAATTGATGATTGACGAGACATTATCAACAATTCATATCTAGCTTCATAGATATTTATCTAATGTCTTAGATAATGTGTGTGGGTAAATTTATTAGTACTTATGAGCATATGCATGGTGCCTTTACATTTACATTCTAATTGGATGTGTGCTCCAATTTTATCTTTATCTATCTATTATATCATTTTACACTGTATCAAATTCATATTTTTATTATATATTGATATTATCTCTTTTTAATATATATTTCTTATATTTTCCTTTATATTTGCATGTGATTGTCTTTATTTATCATTTATTTCTCTTTATTTCTTGATTTTTTCTCAAAACTCTCGTCTTGTGTCTTCATGATTGTTTACTCTCTTATTTCTATTTTTTGCAGACAATTGACATTGCGACTTGGTTATACCAACCATATTCCCTTTAGTCCTTATCTTCTTTTACCATGTGATCAGTTAGCAAACAATTCATATCATTATACTTTCCTTTTAATGGTCCGCCTTTGGATCTCCTTTTTCCCTTCTTTTTTCACAAACTAATAATATACATGGTTGAGACTTGAGATCACAATATAGTTCATTATTGAGCCTAAGTGTCCTAGTCAATATTTGTCTTTGGTTACTTAGCTTCTTTTAGCCTTAGCTTTAATCTCATTCATGTATATCAATACATCTCTCATGATTGTTCATTCCAAATCTGTATGGAGGAGGAATATTAAAAAACCATAAAAAGTTAAAATCCAAATCATTTTATAAAAGGTAATGATATAAAAGGAAAAAATATTCTTAAAAGTCAAAACACACTAAAAGATGTGATTCAAATAACATTTTTTTCTTCTAGTTGAAGATCAAACCCCATAGTTGGCTTCATGGTAGATCTGAGGTCTTTTGGGGTGTGGTAAGCCATTAGATTAGAAGAGAAGAATAAAAATCTTTTGGTGATACCTACTTTCTCATGCAAGTACCCAATCTTCACAATAGACCGATGAATCTATAAGGGGTCCTAAGTAATGGGGAACATGTCATGGGAAGGTAGGTCCATTTTCCTTTTCTTGTACCAATCTACTTTCATGATTTGATCTTAATAGCACACTTATCTACCTATAAAGTTTTGTCTATAGTGAATAGGTTTCCTTTACACATTGATGGTCAATAGTCACTTATTGTCTTCTCATGTCCTTAGTATGCCTCTTGTCTCCTAAGGTCTTCTCATAAGATGCCTAGGTCCTTATTTTTAAACTCCTTTTCTCATTCTCTATATCCCTCATATTTCCTCTTAAGAAATATTGTTTTGTCTAATGATCACTCCTCTTGGGATTTCATTTGTGAGTTACATAATAAGACCATGGATAGGACTAGGTCATCCTCATAAATTACCACCATTTTCCATTCCTATTACCCACATCCTTTACTTCTTTATTTATCCTAATTTTTTCACCCCAGTGGTGTTCTATTTGTGAGTTGAATTATAAGACTATGGATAGCATCCAACATTCCTCACAAAATTTTCTAATAATACAAGTCACAAACAAAATTACATGTGTCAACAATGAAATAAGATGTGATTGCTTATGAAGTTACACGTCATTAACATGCTTCCCAGCTTGATTTAGTATGTTTTATGCTTAATCCATTTTTATTTTGCTTTTATCTTCTTATTTTTTGAGTGCATGTAAGAATATAACCATTTCTTAAATTTTTCATACTTCCTAGCTTGAATTAGTGTGGTAAATTTAAGACCAATCTTTTGAAAATTTTGTTTTTCTCTTGTACTTCACAATGTGATTTAGTATAATTGATTGACTTAATTAATTTAATTTTTTACCATTTGTGCCCTTTTACATACCTTCCATTTTATTACATAATTTTCATACTTCCCAATGTGATTTAGTATGACTTTACTTGTTATAAATTTGTAAAAAAAATCTTTCACTTTGGTTTAAAAATAAATTCCTTTTTACCATCTTGTTTTACCATCCCTTGGTTCTTTATATTTTTTAATTTTATTGTTATTACACATTTCTCAACTTGAAATAGTGTGTAGTACATTTTTTATTGATTATATTTTACCAAGTCCTTTTTGCCTATTTATTATTAATGATGCATGTGTCCTACATAATACTAGAAAAGAAACGACATCTCATATATTTCTTATATCATATACAAAAAAAATTTAAATACATGTGCTAGAAATAAATATATCCAAAGCATCCACAAGCATAACCATAATGATGATAATATACATAAGCAACATCAATATGCCAAAATGATACATCATATATATACATCTCATGAGTTTTGATATGACAAATACAATGAGTAAAATGCTCCAAATCTATGGTTGGGCCCCATCCTATAAGGAGGCCATCTAAGATCTTCGTTCCTCTACCTATCCCTATTGATGCACTATCTACCCCTGTGCCTATGCTAACTCAATTTGGGTTACTATATGAGCCTACATTAACTAGATCAACATCATCATATGTGCCTATGTCATTTGCATCACTATATCTATATGCATAGATTTCTCCTCTATGAAGGCCTTCCATGCCTATATATATCACATACACCCATCTATACTAGTGGTTACATCCTCTCTCTTTATGCTTGTATTTCCCTTGCTACCTCCCCTACTAATCTGAACCAACTTGCTTGAGCTGGGGTAGATGGTACACTGGGATCCTCTAATGTAGTATGGTCATACAACTATAGAGTCTCATCCAAGATGTCATGCAGTGATCTTATCATAAAGGACCCCCATATCTCCTTATCATACTCAGATACATTTAAAAAATCACACCCAAATATATATTAGATCCCTATCATATCTTGAAATATCTATCTCTAGTCTTTATTTCATCATAAAAACTTAAGCAATAATTTAATCATCTTTATTACCTGTCTGTGTCTTGGCCACTATGGTCTCTCCATCTGTGTGACTTCCTAACATAGTCTCTCCATCCATGAAACCTCCTATCACCTCCTTTGTAGGTTGCCTCCTCAGCTCAAATCTAACTATCATGGTTTTCATCTACCTTAGCTTGTACCTGAGTGGTCTCTATCATCTAGCTCTCCTTTAGCTTACCTATTGGGTCATCAGGGAAGGTGATAGTCTCCACTCTCCCCTACTCCTCCTACTTCCATCAATGCCATGTCCTTAATGGTCATATCTCATCTTACTACAAAGTTGACAATAGTATCTCTAATGTTAATACATCTACATCCATTTCCTCTTAATCTATTCCCTATCATGCTTTCCCAGTCCATGGTCACTCATAATGTAGTCTGAGCATTGAAATCATTACTAGTGGCCCTTATCCCCTCCTCCCCCATGGCTCTCTCACATGTTGATCCCACTACTCAAGCATAAATATCAGTGCCACTAGATGAGGTAAACCCATCTATCCTAGCACTTGTGTTACCTGATGTGGCTCTCTCTACCAATTATAGTGTCCAATCACCTTTATCTTTATTGTAGCTAGTACAACTATGTACCATATCAACCATGTAGTCATTATGTGCTCATATGGCTACCACACTATATATACATATCTCACCATCTATATCACTGGTATGTGGGGTCATGACTCACTCTACTTGGTCTTCTCTCCATCTTCACACTTAAGGCAACCTATCATCAACTGCATAGGTCAACCCAGTCAGATGATACATGGGAAACCTATCATAGATCTAAGATATCAATAATATGATTAGTCTTATCAACTTCTACCCTTTGACCAAAACCTCATATAGATCATGTATGAGTTAGACCTAGATGATAGAGCTAAGATCATATAATACACCCTCATCTAGGATCATCCTACTCAAGGCTACCATGAATAATGGTACCTTGTCATCTAACTTATGACATAACACTCCTTATGTCATAAGTCTTATCACATCCTTACAGATATTTAGAATATTTAATGTATATACATCGAACATACTAACTCACCTACCTACTAATATCATATTTGAGCCTGCAGACCACATGGCTAAGGCTCTCTTCTCCTCTAGGTTGTCTAGTATGCCTATAGTTATCAAGGATCCTACTATCTATATCTCTAATATGGCATGCATATCTTCCAAAGTGATAGCTACCTCTAACATGTACCCATCCACTTACCATTTTAAGGTGTTAGTAAATCATTCCTAACATCTAAGGAACATAACTAATAGATTTGAACTTAGGGGAATCCTACACATGTCATATATCCTTATTAGGGCTATAAATACTAGCCTATCTCTATCACCTATGGTCAGATGCTCTAATAGATCTAACAGCCAAGATGCATTTACCAATCTTTAGAACCTAGCTCATCCCTAAAACTAAGAAACAACAAAAGATATATTAGATCCTCCATGTCATCTATCATCATAATACATTATTTTTACAATTTGAATAAAAAATAAGCCTAAACTAATTTAATCTATCCATTTTTACCTATCTTTAGCCTAATCAGTCCTTTTTTCCCATACTTAGTCATTTTGGGCCATTCTAGTTATCTTTCAACCATTTACACACATTCTTGTACAAATTTTATTCTTTAGTCAACCCAATTTTACCAAAATTTCCTTATTTTTAGCTTTATTAACTTAAAATCTAAGATAGCCCTCTTCTTTTCCCCTCCCTAGTATTGTATTATCATTTTGGACTTTTTAGATCAGTTGGAAAATTGTACTAGGTTGATAGTCTACAAAATGTACAAGTTTAACACATACCTACTGGGTTGGCATAATGGATTTTACCTATTTTCAGCCTACTTGGTTGACTGGGTTGACCTAATTCTTTTTGGCTATCAACCCCTTACATTTTCCTAAAAAATGCCTTTTTACAGCTTTCTTACTAATTCTTTCAAACCCATTTGCCTAATTGGTTTTTCCTACATATAGAATCTAATTTTTCTTCATTCCTACATCTAGAAATGCTAAAAATTACATTTTTATAAAAATACACTTAATTCAATAAAATATTCAAAAACTAGATTAAGATTCATAGTTGCATACCTGTAGTGCACTTGTTGCCACTCTTGAAGCCCCTCCTCATCTAGCTTGTTGTCTCCTCACCATCCTAGATCATTTTATCTCTAGAGATCTTTATCTCTCCTTCACAAGTCAAATTAACAAAATGACTTCTCTTTTCCTTATTTTAAAACACTTTTCAAAATTCAAATTCTTCAATTATTATCTTGTAGATTCCTTCTTTTGCTTCTATCTTTATTTCTACCCATCCATTTTTAAAATCATAAAATACATTGGATTCATGATTATGTATAGAATATTTTACACTATCATATGCCTACTTTCCAAAAAAATATTTTTTTGACTAATTTTTGCACTAACTTCTAAATGTTTGCTTAATTTTTTTCACATTGGAGGCCTTCACTTTCTCTTATAGTCTACTTATTTATTTACAACACTAATGTAAGTAACGGTATGTGTTTTTCAATTCTATCCTTTCTTTTATCTTATTTTTTGCTTACTTCACTTTACTTATCATCAGCATTGTGTGTTCTCATATTCTATCCCAAAGCACCATCCCATGCTGCACTTATGTGACACGTGATGAGATTTAAGTGGGGAATATGTATACACATAATATTTATTAACTTTTATTAATTACTGGCATTTTGTATCTTACAAGAACCCATCGATTCTTAATCTCTCTAAGTGCATGTCTTAAGGGGTGCACCAAGAAAGGGGTAGGCAGACCATTGGTGCTTCATAAGATTATTGTCCCTTTTACCACTTATCATATACACACTTATATCCTAAAACTATTTACATTTAGATTATTCTTCTTAACCTTACCCATTCTAGTCATTTTTCATGCTTTATGCTCCATGTTCTTGCTTTGACCCCCTTTCAACTAGTTAACTATAGTAGGTTGACTAGGTCGACCCTATACAATTTTTAGCCTCTACTTACTTTATAGGGTTGACTAGTTCAACCCTATACTATTTAAGGGTATTTTTCATTAGGAGTTATGTCAGCCCTTCAACTAACCTAACTCAAGACCTAGCGATTTATCCCTCAAAAACATACAGGGTCAACTGGGTTGACCTTATATAGCCAACATATTTAGAAGGATTTAGGGAAAGATCCACCTATATATACAAGTTCATTTCTAACCATTTTTAATAATAAAAGTGAAAAAGAATAAGTGAAAATGAACATATGCTTATTGACCATTCTACTTGAGGAATAAAGCTTAGGGTTCGATACTTTCTTTGGAAATATCGATCTTGTTTTGTGAAGAAGTCTTTTAGATACATAGATAGGTTGTGTAGCCTAGAGCTGATTTGTATTTGTTATCCTTACATACCACAACAATCTCTTATGAAACACCTTGGCCAAGGGAGAGATTAAGGCTCGATGGGTTCATCTTTAAGGTAAATATTCCTAACTTTATTTCTCCTTTGTAAGAGTAGATAGATAATGTAGTTGTGCATATTTATTCCATGTATTAGGATTCCATATACATTGACATGAGTATATGTATTATATGCATGTTTAGTTTAGTTTGTTTTATTTCTAACCCCCATTTTGTGCCACAAGCTTTGGTGATCACTAGATTAGATTTTCTTTCTTATCTATTAGAATAGAGTGAATATTAAACTAGGACTCTTTTAGGGTTGCTGCATGATTTTGTTAGACTATAGGATTTGGAATCTTTCTTAGCATGGTGTATTATGACAAGTGATCACCTAATCAGGTCTAGAGGATTACCATATTGGTCATGCCCCTAATTAAAAAACATATTCCCAATCAAAAGTGTAGGTATGTTCTATCTTCTCCAATCTAGGATTGATTTATAGACATGATGCATTTTTGAGTGCATACATACTATTTCCATTTCTCTCCAAGTGCTGATAGATTTTCCTATTAGGCCCATAAATCACCTCATTACTCCTTCCTTCAAAGCAGAGGTAAATATTTTCAAATCTTGATTATATGAAGTGTAATCATAATTTTGGCAGATAACTTTGAAATCAAAAAGGAATTGATCTGGGTCTTCAATGGATAATCCTCTAAAGATAGGTAGATTAGATGGGGAAATGTTTTTCATTATTGTTCAATCATAATTCTCAAAGATGATGGGGTAAGATAAAGTCCTCTTAGGAGGATTCCTATGAGGGTTTTATACATGACCTATATTTTTTCCCATTGTAAATAGAGTTTTAATGAGAGGAGGAGATCCTTCAAAATCTCTTGGTTGTTCACTATCTAAGAGTTTGAATTTTGTAAAAGGAGATTGCTCTAGATCCTGGGATGTACTTCCAAAAGACTTGCTTATTTATTTTTTCAATCTTTCTATCTTTTTTGAAAGTACCTTGATTCTCTCTCCTAAAGGATGAAGATATTTTAGAAAAAAAATTCATTGTGAATCCCTTTCCCTACTCATATACCTATATTTGACAAGAGAGTAATTTATTCTATTTTTTTGGTTTTTTACTATTATTTTAAGAGTTTACCTTACTAAAAATTTATAATAATTCCCTGGTAATGGTGCCAAAAATTATGGGTGTTGTTGTCACCCCTTCATTAACCAATTTATGCTAGTGTCATTTATTAATAGGGACAGTGTCCAAGGCTTTTTATAGTAAGGTATTTATTAGATTTAGCTAATAGTGTTGGTTGGGGGTTTTTGGTGTTGATCTATACTAATTTCTTAATTTATAATGTCTTAATTAAATTCTTGAAAGAAACACACTTGCTCAAAATGTAAACACACCAAACTAAATAAATTCTTTGAAATCAATCAAACAATGTTGTTGAAAAGTAAATACACTAAAATCAAATACAAAATCCACACTTCTAAGCTAAGTTGCATAATTAAGATTACTGGAATTGAAGAAATGATAAATGATTGTTGAAATCTTAAATCACACACATATTAAAAATCTATTGATATGCAAGTTATTAATACAATCACACAAAGAATATTTATATTAATTCTAACTAAAAAAACAAGAAATAAATTATAAATACCAAAATTATGTGTCGTCTCCTTGGGGAGTGGGCTCTTGCTCACCCTTAGATTCTAGGTCAAAATAATTCAGTCTCTAGAAAGTTATCTTAACTAATGCATAGAAATGAAAGAGTAATCTACCACAAAATATTCTTGTATTCAAAATAACAATTCTTACAATGTTTTTCACTCTTATAGATCGAGCATGGATCTACCTTTTATTGGATAAAAAATAAACTAACTATCCTAAATACTAGGTAACAACTTAACTAACTAAATAAGAGAATATTCAGAGAGATTAGCTTATATGGTTGAAATAGAGAAGAGCATTTCAACAAAATCCACATGTGGTTGGGAATATCCTCATGGGATTTGTAACTACTTCTTATAACATTATCTAGTTACCAAATCTTATATACAATGTATCCATATCATCTTATCTAGATTTGCAATCTATATCAACTATCTTTTATAAATGAAAATCTATACATAAATATAAATCTATATATAGACATATATAAAAATAGAAATTATCTAGAGGAGTCCTAGATCATCATGGAATAATTGAAAAAACTTATAGAATTCCTTGGAACATGTTGTGGATGAGTCCATAGTGATTTGTGAGAGTTCAAAGTGTGACTAACAAAGTCCATATCTTGATTATCATAATCTATAGCTATTGGCCAAGGTCCACAAAACACTTGGTAAAGTCTAGAGTTGTGCTTGAATGATCAGTTCATAGTCATGACACTTCTTTGTCTTCATGAGATCATATTAAAACTCTTATTTATATGCTATCATACTTGTATGTATCAAAATATGGAAGATTAAACATGAAAATAGTTAGAACACCATGAAAATAATGTTAAATTATACTCACATAAGCTTATAGAGATAAAAGCATTCATTTTCTACCTTAGGCTAGTTATAAACCCTAAGACTACATGCAATTCTCAACTCAAATGGAGTATTTATAAATGTGAAGGATGGCATATCATGGTTATAATGAGTCATAGTGTGGACCCATCACACATGAACTAGATCAAATCCATAAATTAATAATGGCTTCATTAGGAAATGTTTTAACCACTTAGTATTCAGTTTGAAGTGGGTTAGAAAAGGAACACTCATGCACACCTATCTACATAATTTTATATGGCCTTCCTATAAAATCCATCAATAACTTATACACTTACTCAATTACTTGCATAGGCTATAAAATAACTTATACCTCATTGGGTAAATTATAAAAGTTCAACAAACAACTATAACAAGTAAAATAGATTCAATAAAAGAATCATCATACTAATATTTCATAAGATATACCAAAATAAATGTAATAAGTGGTGATCATGGAAAGGACAATATTTAAAATCAATGAATCTTTGAAATACTTTAGTTAAATTTACAAAAAAACATAGGACAAGATTGACCTCATCTCGATAGGTAGCTTAAGGAGATTAGACTACTGGTTCATAATTGATCAAATGTATAAGTATACTATAAGAGTTTAAGTGATTAATTATATGTTATTAAATCCTATTAATATGTTTCAACAAACATGATTAAGTTATATTTTAGAACAACTTATTAATTTCATAAGGCAGGTTTAGCCTCATGGCCATAACCCAATTGGATGACATTCACAAGTCAAGTTAGGCCTTCTTAACTATCTGATTATGTTTATCCCTTCTTATTTTGGTTATGAAAACATATTTAAAATAACATGATTCAATTTGTTTGTTAGTTTTAAATAACTCCATGTACCTATATTAGGTTTACCACTTAACCTTATTTACTTAAGTGAATTAAACTTCATCTTAGATCAATGTCCTATAGACTATGAGTTTCATTAATTGTTAGTGACAATAAGGCTTGGAAAAATTCTCTTTCTTATCTTCCAAATAATATTTACCAATTCCAAACTTAATGATTAAAACTCAATTTATTTACCTTTAACAAGCCTTTATCATTATAATAAAATAAGAAAACTTGTTATTATTCCATAAGTCATTTATAAGTAAAGATAAAATATTTGTCAAACTCATCATGCCTAATTTTCAATAACCATTGGAATTTAAAAACTTGATTTACTTATCTTTTTACAAGTTGGCTTTTATATATATTTCTAATCTTTAAGACATGCATGAGATTTTAACATAGATAATTATATCTTAATTTACAATTAGTCAACCCAACATTTCTAATTGATTATACAAGGTTGTCATAATAATCCTATCACTTTAAATAGTGATATTACTGATTCATTTTAAAAATACTACATTCTTAATAATCCTAAAGAAGATATTAAGCTTTAATAACTTTGAAGTTATTTAAAATAATCCTTAACAAAGAGTCCATATTAATAATTGTAGCCTTTAATATATTAAGATAAGTCTTATGTTTTGTTGTAGTCAAATGAAGACATATCCCAATGATATAAGAATAATAATTAACTCAACTTGACTAAATCAATTAGTTTAATCTTCAACATAATAAACATAATGCTTAAATATTGTCTCTCAATTGAATCTTATCAACTAAATTCATAAGCGACCAGATATCTATTTCAATAACCAACTAACTCAATGCCTTCAACAAGAGATAATAAGACTAATAATATTACATAGTAATATAAGATTTAAAAATATTCATGAACATTTATTCATAATATAGAATAACTAAATGAACTTGTTATAACTATGCAAAGAGATGCATCCACATTCTCAATTTATGCATAACAATTTGAGGTTAACACTCAACCCAATAATATGAAACTAATGAATGTGCGAATTCAACTCATGCAACTATATGTTCACATTATCTCAATGCCATAATGAAGTTCCATTAAGTCATATATGTAAATGACAACATAATGAATAGTTTAATATTTAAAAGATCAACTCCAATCATAATTATAAGTCATCCTACATCACATAATTGAAAAAAATAAATATAAATAATGAATTTAATATAAAATAATCAATAAATTCATTTGAAAATTGATCTTAAATTTAAATTCAATACCAAAAATGATTAAAATTCAAGGGAAATACAAATAAGCAATATTTTGCATGCAAATCCATGAATTAAAACCTGTATCGTGAGTCACAATTACCTTGACCATAAGTGGCCTTATACCACCTCATTTATAATTTGGATGTGATTAAGACTAGATGAGAGAAGTTATTAAGATAAATAGTGACTACTTAGCTTGAATTTACATAAACCCATTGATGAAAATGATCAAAAAATACTATTTACATTCTTGGTTAACAACACTAACACCTTTGTAGTTATTCCAACTATTACAGCTTATGATTAAAGATACTAAAATTTGAAGATTAAGAGTACCATCCATGCCATTTCACTTTTAAGCCCCAAGTCTTCATTAGGGTCCAACACTCAAAATAAATGCAAGTGTATTATTTTTAGTAACCTTGAATACAAACACTATTCTTCAAATACTCCCATCTAAATAAATAGACTTAAATGACATATTATATTTGAGTCTCATACCAAATAACATGATCAAAACAATATCAAAAACCCTCATCAAGAATATCAATCAAACTTACAATAGTTTAAAAAAATGCAAAAACTCAACTCAAGTCTTCATACAATATAATGCATGCATCCATGAAGTGAAATTGATATTAACCATATAACTCAAATTGATAACATGAAATAACATAAATATCTAGGTCAATGTTGACCAAAATATACTTAAACAATCATGACTAATGATTATAATGCCCTTATCAAAACTAGACATGATAATAATAGTAGATCGTAATCATAAAATTATGAAAAGTCAAACAATCTAAAAGTCATGATGTGTTCAAATCATAAGACTAATCATACTGGTCCAAATAAAAAAAAATCATGACAAAAAATGCAATCGATATAACAAATCAAACTCACAAGCATAAGTCAAAAACCCTCATAATAACCAAATAAAATATCATGATCATACAACTTTCTTTGCATAAAATAAATTAATAATAAAACAATATTTTTTGATAACCCTAATGAAACTCAACCCACATTTAATCCTCAAAGATTTCATTGTTTTCTTCCATGACCACAACCAAAGGATAATACACAGGGTTGTTCCAAAAAGACAACCTAGAAATAGTAACTCAAAAATAGAGATGAGGGTTTCAAAATAATCCATCTTGTTTCCAATTGTTCATGGTCATGGCCTAAATGGATTAAACTAGCTAGAACATAACTACCCATAATTTTTACCCTAAAGGTTAGGTTAGTGTTTTTAAACCAAAAAATTGTTTCTATTTTACATGGTTGTATATCATAGCTACATTTTTTTAATAACATAATAACCCTATAATGAAACTCTTACCCAAGTTATCAAGGTTTTAAAACAACTCAACACAAAACACCAATCAACACATAAAACCCCAAACTCAAAATTTACATTTTTGATCATGAATCAAAATCCATAAAAAATGTAATTAAAGAACTTACTTGGGGTATGAAATGCAAAAATACAAAAAATAAATTCAAAAATACTTGCCTAGCTCATTTTCCAAGCTTTCCATGAATTTTCCAACCTTCTCAAAATACTTCCAAATTTTTCATTATGAATAAAAAACCACTTGAAATATATATGAAAACCCAATTCCACATAAAACTCCTCCATTTTCTCCACATGTCCAATAATATGACTAGATCTTTGTCATTCCTCCACAATAGTCTCATAAAGTCCCTATAACTAATTGCCTCTAATCCTCTTGGCCACCATGCACAAAAAAATCCAATAGAGTCTCCCCATGCAATGGGATATCAAAATGAAAACCATGCAAATGAAAAACAAGAACTCTATTAGGGTGAAGAAGTCTATTGAATTCCTTTCATTAACAATCAAGCCAATGCCACAAACCAAAATCAATAAACAAAAAAAAAACACTTCGTACTATTTTCATGTCTATGATGGATCGTGGCCCCCATTTCCTTAGCAAAGCCAAACTAAGAGTTGGTCTAAATAATAATGAATGCCAATAAGTTTCTTAAAAAATTATAAACCTAAAATAATGAGTAAATCAAATGCTGCTATCCCTCGATAAAAAATCAGAGGTTAATGTCATTGTTTAACTTAAGTAAAAATGAAATAAAACTATGTTAAGTGATTTTAATCACTCAAGAGTATAAAAATAATGTCAAGACTTGATTGTGAATTTAAGGCTTTGAATAATAAACAAAATTTAAGTATCTATTTCAAGCTTAGGCATAATATGAAATAATATTAAAACAAAGATAATTAACATAATCGAACAAGATTATGACATTCTAACAATGCTGACAAGTGTTGAATTACTCTAAGAATCAAAATCAAACTAAATAGAGTAAGGTATATGTAGAAGTCAAGATTGAATTAAAACTCTATCTGGAATTTCTTTTCAAATCCAATTAAAGATAAACACTCATAAATTTATTTCAAGCATAAAAATGACTCAAAACATCTATAAAATAGTCAAAGCTCAATTTTTTTAAATTTTAAGTTTGTTGTTGTTTTTTGTTCACTTTCTTGGCCCACCTAACTATTATGAGTCACATCCAACCTAGCTCATATCATGTACCTATGGTCACAATAGACCATTAAAAATATTTGTACTATATAATAGTAATAAATGCAATAATAATATTAAATAGTAATAAAATAACTAAATTGAATAATGAATGAGTAACTCATTAAGCATGAAATATCCAAAGATACAATGAAAATACATAACAACTATCTCATATTATCTAGTTGATTACTCATAGATCAACAAAAACATAATGAATCAACTCATAGATCACATAACTATATCACAATAGTAAAATTAAACAATCATGTCCCAAATAATTCATAACCACAACTACTAACAACAAGTGAAATAAGTGCATGATTTCTATAAAAAAGAAAGGTA
Organism: Torreya grandis; assembly: GCA_037957365.1. Classification (NCBI taxonomy): domain Eukaryota; kingdom Viridiplantae; phylum Streptophyta; class Pinopsida; order Cupressales; family Taxaceae; genus Torreya; species Torreya grandis. Next base: position 502,956 of record JARHVA010007771.1, read on the forward strand.
TTACTATAAGGGGCCCTTGCCAATGACATTTTTGGGACCATAGATTGCTAGTTATTGGAAAATGAAACACAAAAATTTGCATGAACATTTCAATTATTAGTAACACAAACCATCTTTGGGTTAATGACGTTTGTGAAATGGTGTTAAGGATTCAATAAGTTATGTAATAATGTTTTGGACAACTGTGAAATAAGGCTTTATCCGTATATGTATTAAGTCTTAAACCATTTACTTTCTATAATTTTTGTATTGATAGAGTAGAGTGGGTTAGTTCACTAGTATTATAGCTCCACATAAATTTTAATAATATGTGTTTGCTTCCTAAGTCCAGATGGGTAAGTTAAGTGAGGGATGTTTTTTAGAGCCTTAATATACACATCTAAGTTTCTAGGTGAGGATTTTGAGATTTAAAATGGTGAAAAGGCACTTTACACCAATAAAAAAATTGATAGTTGTGTAGGCACAACCCTGGGTGTGTACACATAATATTTTTAAACTTTATAATTTAATGACACTTTTTCTCTTACAACAACCTACTACATTTTAATCTATTTGAGTGCACACCTTAATGGTGTAATGGGAAATGGGTGGGAAGAGCATTGGTGTTTCACAAGTGGGTTTTATAAATCTATCATGCCTATAACAATAACAAAATCCCACTCATGCATATAACAAACAAAAGCCCACTTACTTGATCTCCTAAGAAACTTCCTCCCAAATATCACCTAACTAAGCTAAGACCAATATTATCTCCAACTATATCATATCAAAGCAATGCATTATTTCTGCTTCCCATCAAAATTCAAAGTAATTTATCCCAAGTTGATATAATTCTAAAATTCATAGTGTACACTTCACAACTAGGTTAGCCAAGGCTGACGTAGTTTAAGGGTTGATGGTCACTTTATAACTACCTTGAAGTGGGCCCATATTTTTGAATAAAATTATTAAAGGGTTTAGGGTCAACTCAAAACTATAAATACAAGTCTAATTTCAAACCAATAAATAAGAATAATCATTTTAACACTATTATTGATTGTAACTTTGCATTAATATACATTTGGCATAATTCATTGCTTGGATATTGTCTTGGAGGGAAGTAACTTGTCTTGTGGAGTCTTAGAATCAAATATAAGAAGTATTTTAGCCTAGATCTGATTTCAACCATTATGATCCTTAAAATAACAATAGCCTCTTAAAAACACTATTATCCAAGGGAGAGATTGAGGCTCGATAGGTTCTATTCAAGGTAAGTATTTATAACCTTATTTATTTGATTTATTAGATAAGTATTACATAATCATTAGTTTTTAATATATAACTCCTTGTTTGGATTTCCTCTACACTTAAATGCAGTGTGCCTATAGGTTTATCCAAACTTGCCATTTTCCACCCTAGGTAACCTAGTCCTCCATTTGCCAACTAGGCTTCCTTACCCCTTTTAGTTGTGTTTTGACCATCCCCATTATCTATGTTTTAAGCTTTGGTAACATTAGATTAGATTGATTTCATTGTTATTTTTAAGACACCAAGTTAGGGTCATTGCATTATATTGATTACCTAGTGGATTTAGAATCCTATCCATTGATTTTTTGTGATAAGTTTTCTTATAGATAGGTTCATCCAATTGGTACTTCCCTAATATAAATAAGTATTCAATAGGTTTTAATTTATTTGCCTTCTTTGATTTTAGATCTATTAGGTAGGATAAGTTGTAGGTCTATCTCAATTTGTGAATCCAACATGAACTAACTATTACTTTTTCCTTGTTTATCAAACTATATCAGTGCAAGTTGACATAGTTTTATTTTTTTGTGTATTTATTAAAAGGGTACATTTATGTATGCCTATCTAGTTTAATTTTTTTTCATTTATCTATTATCTAACTATATTATCTAGGTTCAATCTAGTTTTATCTTTCTAATTTATTTTTTTATATTTTATATTTTTTAAACTGTTGTTGACCAGTTTGTGAATCTTACATGCCAAAATGGGCACCCCCTCTTTTTTTCCTTGAAACCTTGTTCTTCATGACCTTTTGCCCTAAAACTAGGTCTTAACCCTTTAAAAATCAAGGAAGAGTTGCTTTTGTGCAGGTGCACATTTTGTCTCATCAAGCATTGGTCTTTTCCAACACTCACAGAATAAATTAGGTTCTTAGAATAACATTACTTGTAAGATTTACAAGTAATAAGGAGCACTTGCCAAACCTGAAAGGGTCTATGGTTAGTTCTAGTTAAATTCAAGTTTTTCAAATTACTTTACTTGCCAATTTTCATGAGTAAATGTAGCTCAAAAAATTGAAAGGGTCAAAGCAGTGCATTTTGGGGTTATAAGGGGACTTGTCTTATGACTTTTATAAGCTAAAACTGAAGAGAAACCTGATAAGGGTTAAAGTAATTCAATTTGGGTTTTTGGTATTACTTGCCTTATGATCTTTCATGAGTTAGAGTCATTCACAAACTCGAAAGGGTAAGGACGAGGCAATCAGGTTTTTGAGATGTCTTTACTTCAAAGATTTTTAAGCAAGTCCTTTAGAAGATCCTAAATTGGTCTTAGACACTTCTTAAGGCAAGTGTTTTTCCATGGAGGGCACCTAGGTATTTTGTAGGGTCATTTTAAATTTCTTTGAAGGGTATGTGCCCTTGTGAGGGGTACTTCAAAGATGAAATGAACCTTTACAAAACTTTTGAAGGGTTTGTTTAAAGGCATAATGGACCTTGCGAAGGGATTTTTATTGGCATGAGGACCAATACAAAATTTCTAAATGGAAACTAGAGGCTTAAAATGCCCTTATAAAGGGTACTTAAAGAATATATGGACCATTTCCATAAGCCCAAATGACACTTTTGGATCAAAATGCCCTTGTGGAGGGCAGTCGATTGAGGCGAGGAAGAAGATAAGACAAAGACCAAGGACTGAGAAAGAGTAGAAGATTGTTGAGAGCCTAAAGGCCCATTTAGTAAAGAGAAAAGGAACCAAAGAAAAAGAGAAATCAAAAGAAACAGAATAAAACATGGGCAAAGACAAAACTCAAAACTATTTTAGATACTAACAAACACAAAGGGAAGAATTAAGGACCAATCATAACAAGACAAGTGGCATGGATAACTCAGCCAAGGGATTTAATATGTTTAGGTAGAATATATCTAATAAAAACTAATAAATTAGATTGGTTTTCAAATTATAGAGGATATTAGTTCATGTTTTCATGCTTCACCATTAATGCACAGCCAGTTGCACCCAGCATTGAAGAGAGCATGGTCTAACCAAAACAACTTGGGGATGGCTTTTTCAGATGCTAAGAGTATCCCATGATATTTTAGGCCCAAGATAGCAAGGATGGTGGCTTAGACATCTACAACATGGATCTATCAAACATAGTTTTAAGAATATAATAGGAGCATGGTCTCTTGTCTCAAAAGTGTTTGACTTTAGCATGGGTCTCCTTTTCTTGTTCTGTCAGCATCTTGTTCTATATAATTATAACTTTTCATTTTGAGAGAGGATATCTCAGCTTGTATGGAAAATACCTACAATAATTTACCTTGAATCAAGACATAGCATTTTTACCTCCATTGAGTTTACACTTTTGCATATGTCTATGGTTTTGTCTTGTGTTAAGTCATTTTATTTCATGTTTTCACATAATGATTCTAGCATGTCTAGTGTATTATGAGTTCTTCTTTTGTAGGTCAATAAGAAGTGTCCATATCAGAGTATAGGCACATGTGAATAGGCTACCATAGTGTGTCTTAAAACACCTCTAGTAGTTCTTCCTCTTTGTATCTCCATAAGACCCCCTATTGAAACACTGATGTAGAAGAGTTTCTCATGTCAAATGAAGTGTATATCAGCTTGTTCTTGGTGTAAAGTGTATTTCAAAGTTGAGTAGACTAATTATTTTGGTGCATCACCGCTTTAGTTTAGGTTTTGATTTTAGTATTTCTCTCCCTTTTAATCCCCTCATTATTATCAATAGGAAATCTAGGGCCTCAAGGTGAATCAAGGGGAGCTAGCCCATAATTTAGAGATTCATCCCTCATGTTTGCAACCCACGGCAAGAGGGATGTCTCCATTTTGTTACATGGATGAAAAGAGATGAAACTCCCTTTATAGGGTTTAATCCAACACATCAATATTTTTTGGCACACTTGGTGGGATAGTTTATCCAAGGAGTTGAAGGATTTTTGGTGTTTTCTTCAACCAATCAACCTTTGGAGGCATTTCAATCAACACCAATGGTGACTTCGATTTGAATCAATTGGTTAATCGGTCTTGGTGCCATCAAGAAATCACATTTTGGTATGTATAATCCCATTTTTGAGCAATATGGGCCTTATGTTCCTTTATATAGTTTTGATCAAGCTCAAGTTTTTCATGGAATCACCTCAAGCAGCTCTCCTAGTTGTCCTTCACCTAGTCAATCTATGAGTGTGAGGGAAATAATTCTAGAGTTTGAGAAGAAAATGATGGAGATAGATAGATTAGATGAGTAGAATAGATATCAACAAGAGCTTATATACAAAGAGGAGTGCTTGCTTAGGCAAGGTTAAGTCTTGCAGTTCATGAAAGAGGAAGTAGTAAGATGGAGGAGTTTATCCCTTCAAAGTAATCAGTGTTGTTTTCCTTTCCCCATCCCAAAGTATCCTCCTCCTAATCAAAAGGAAAACCCCTCTTGTACACCAAATACTTTCTATCAAATAGCTATTACTCACCAAAATAAGATGAGCCAATTTTCTAGCCCATCTGATGCATTATCTACTCTTGCTCTTAATCCTTTACATCTAGCTTTTTAGCACCAAAGATAATTAGAGAAGCCTCCCATAAAAATGAACCTTCTCAATTCCTTAGAGTGTGAATCCTCCTTTGAAGGGAATTATCCTATGCCTTTTGAAAAATAACATGTCTCTCTTCAAGAAACTCTTCATGTGTATCAACAGTCTCTTCCTATTCCTCCTCAACCTCCTCAAGTCTTTCAACATGATGTCAAGATTCTAAGTTGGAGGAGGGAATACCATGAACCAGCTCAGGGCCTTAGAAATGATGAAGTTGTTGCTTGTTCTCAAGAGAATATTTTTAGCCCCAAGGTCATGAGTTGGAAGGAAATAATGGAATCATGGGGTAAGAAGGAGGAGGATAAAGGTTTTTATTAAAACCTTGAAGAAGGTGAAGCTGCTCCCTCTCATGGTGAAGATCATCATGATCTCCAAGAAAGGATCTTCCAAGAGAATATAGCCAGGCAAATTGTAGAGTTGGAGTCTAGAATGAGGTTCCTCAGCCAAGGTGTGATGGATGGTTTAGAACAAACAATATATTTTATGTTTGAACACACCCCATCTACACTCCTTCAAGAAAGCTATCAAGCCACATCTAATGTAGATGAATTTCTATCCAAATGGAAAGAAGAGAATCATTCAATTCTATCTCCAGGATTACCTCCTCTTCCACATGAGTTTGTCCATCAACCCTCCACTCCATTCTTTCTCAAGGAGGAACCTATTTTGAAAGAGGCAAGTGAAGAAGAGAGGATCCAATTTGTAGCTACCTGAGAGGCTATCATGAGTGATAATGAGGATGAGATCATCATGGATGCTCCGTTTGAAGACATCATTAGCAATGGAGAAGACATAGGTCATACATACATGCAAATGTTCCATTAATATGAAGAAGAGGTTGATAAACTTTATTTATCAATAATGGATGATGAGGAACGTAAGCATGTTGAGCTCTCTCCTCGTTTGATGATCTTCCTTGTTGCTTTGATAACAAGAATGACCATACCATGGGACCCGAGTTTAAGGAGGATTAGGATCATGTATTTAAACAAATAGAGACTCTTATTTTTAATTAAGAAAAGGAGAGGCCTATCCATCTTGATAAAAGCTATAAAGAAGAGATCCTTAGGTAAGAAGGTGACATTCTATGGGGTGAGCAAGCAGTTTGCGATCTCATTTCATACATCACATTAGTCACCCTTCTTCAAGAAAGCCATGATGAAGTAGAAGATCAGTTTGATAAGATATTCAATAAGGTAGAATAGAACAAGTCAATCCATGGTGCATATCAAGGGGTTTATGAGTTAGATGAGCCCTATGGTGATGAACTAGTAGCCATTGACTTCTTGGTGAGATACACTAGCATGAAGGGCCAGTATGAGGAAAAATTCCAAGAGCAAGATATATATATATATATATATATATATATATATATATATATATCATGTTTGACCTTGATTAATATGGATATAAGCTAATCAAGGTGGCAGGCAAGAGGAGCAAGTCACCAAGTCTCTATTACATTCAGCCACTTATCTAGCACCATAAGTTTTCTTGCCACAAAGGAGACTTAAGAAGTTTTCCCTTTGATCTGGAAGGGAGGCAAATGTATCTATTTAGTTGTGCATAGTAGTTTTCTTTCATTTGTGTGTCTTTCATTTCCCCTAAGTGTTGTTGCACATGTGTGTGTAGTTTTTTAGCCTTTATTGTGCATGTTTTCCTTTGTGTTTGAGGTAAAATGTTTGTTAGTTCATAGGTCTTTACAAGGATGTTTTTAACTTATCCAAGATGTATCCCGACTCCATGCCCAATGGACTTAGAGGCTACTAGTCTTCCCAAGTATAGCATGAATGCTTCCCCTATGAGTTACCAATTTATTAACCATTTTATGAATCTTGCATGCCAAAATGGGCTCCCCCCCCTCTTTTTTGCCTTGAAACCTTGTTCTTCATGACATTTTGCCCTGAAACTAGGTCTTAACCCTTTTTAAATCAAGGAAAAGTTACTTATTTGTAGGTGTAGGTGTTGTCTCATCAAGCATTAGTCTTTTCCAGCACTCACAGAGCCAATCAGGTTCTTAGAATAGCATTACTTGTAAGCTTTACAAGTAATAAGCAGGAGAACTTGACAAACCCAAAAGGGTGTATGGCTAGTTCCAGTGTAAGTCAAGTTTTTAAAATTACTTTTCTTGCCAATTTTCTTGAGTAAAATTAGTGAAGACACTTGAAAGGGTCAGAGTAGTGTATTTTGGGGTTATGAGGGGACTTTTATTATGACTTTTATAAGTCAAACCTGAAAATAAACATGATAAGGGTTAGAATAGTTCAATTCAAGTTTGTGGGATTACTTGGCTTATGATATTTCATGAGTGGGAGTCATTCAAAAACCCGAAAGGGTAAGGAAGAAGTAATCAAGTTTTTGAGACATCTTTAATTCAAAGATTTTTGAGTAAGTCCTTTGGAAGAGCCTAAATTGGTCTTATACACTTCTTAAGGCAAGTTTTTTATTTGTGGAGGGCACATGGGTGTTCTATAGTGTCATTTACAATTTCCCCAAAGGGTATGTTCCCTTGAATGGGGCACTTCAAAGATGAATGGACCTTTACAAAACTTCTGATGGGTATATTTGAAGGTAGAATGGACCTTATAGAGGGCTTTTCATCGGTATGAGGACCAATAAATTTTTTTAAAGGAAACTAGAGGCTCAAAATGCCCTTATGAAGTAAACTTTGAGAAATATAGGGACCATTTCCATAAGCCTAAAGGGCACTTTTGGCCTAAAATTCCCTTATAGAAGGTAGTTAGTTGAGGCAAGGAAGAAGACAAGACAAAGACCAAGGACCAAGAAGGAGTAAAAGATCATCGAGAGCCCAAAGGACCATTAAGTAAAAAGAAAAGGAACCAAATCAAAATATAAATCAAAATAAAGAGACAAAATATAGGTAAAGACAAAGAAAAAAAAACAAAACTTGGAACTATTCCAGCTACTGACAAAGATAAAGGGCAAAATTAAGGACCAATCAAAACAAGACAAGTGGCATGGACAACTCAAACAAGGGATTTAATACATTTAGGTAGAATATATCTATCAAAAACTAATAAAATAGACTATTTTTAAAAATATAGAGGAGAGAATCTAGTGTTTTCATATTTCACCATTAATGTACAACCAATTGGGCCTAGCATTGAAGAAAGCATGGTCTAACCACAACAACTTGGGGTTGGATTTGTTAGTTGCTAGAAGGAGTATCCCATGATTTTTTAAGCCCAAGATAGTAAGGTTAGTGGCTTGGACATCTACAATATGGATCTCCCATACATAGTTTAAAGAATACGATAGCAACATGGTCTCTTGTATTAGAAGTGTTTGACTCCCGCATGGGTCTCCTTTCCTTATTTGATCAACATCTTGCTCTATATAATTATAACTTTTCATTTTGAGAGAGGATCTCTTAGCTTGTATGGTGAATCCCTGAAAGAATTTACCTTGAATCAAGACATAGCATTTTTACTCCATTTGAGTTTGCACTTTTGCATATGTCTATGGTTTTATCTTGTGTTAAGTCATTTTCCTTCATGTTTTCACAGAATTATTCTAGCATGTCTAGTGTATTGTGAGTTCTTCTTTTGTAGGTCAACAAGAAGTGTCCACAATAGAGTATAGGCACATGTGAATAGGCTAACATAGTGTGTCTTAGAACACCTCTGGTAGTTCTTCCTCCCTTTATTTCCATAGGAGCCCCTATTGAAACATTGATGCAGAAGAGTTTCTCATGTCAAATGAAGTGTATATCATCTTGTTCTTGATGTAAAGTGTATGTCAACACTGAGTAGACCAAAAATTTTAGTGTATTACCACTTTAGTTTATGTTTTAATTTTAGTATTTCTCTCCCTTTTCATCCCCCCCATTATTAGCAGTAGGAAATATAAGGCCTCAAGGTGCATCAAGGAGAGCTAGCCCCTAATCTAGAGATTCATTCCTCATGTTTTTCACCCACAACAAGATGGATGTCTCCATTTTATCATGTGGATGAAGAGAGTTGAGCCTCCCTTCAGAGGGTACAATCCACCACATCAATAATTGTATTGACTAAAGTTGATCCAATATTAATTTACATGTTTTATAGGAAACTACATCAATGTAGGTCGATACAATGTTATTTATATGTTTTTTCAATAGGCTATACTAATGTAGGTAATCAAATTTTCACACTCAAATCTGCATTATCTCCATATATCCAACTACATCAGCCTAAGTTGATCTAGTTTTATCTTCTAAGTATTTTTATGCCAACTATATCAACCCATAATGATATAGTTTTATTTGTCTTTTAAACCAATTTCATTGATTAAATTAGTTTAGATTTATACTTTAAAATATTACATTTTTCACAAAAAAAATTGTTCATATAAAAATTTATCAACCGAGGCTCATATAGCTATAAAATTATCATTTTTACCTATTTAAAATACATCAACCTAAATTGATATTATCATTTTTATATATTTCCTATTAGTAAACTACATCAGATTAGTCTGATATGGCTTACTCTACCTATTTTAAATTATTTACATAGACCACATCAACTTGCATCGATATAATTATTTACTATATGAATAACTACATCAACCTATGTTGGTCTAGTTATATATATATATATATATATATATATATATATATATATATATTTCCCATGATCATGAGCCTCAACTTTCCAACCAACATCAAAAGCTTGACCATTTTTAGAAAAAAAATCCTCCTTGATTCATTACTTATTTTAGTAGTATTGATCCCAAAAACATCATATCCAAGCTTCCTCCAACTCCATACCACTACCAAGATGGAAATTTCATGCTCATCAAATAAAATATTGTAATCAATTATGGTACCTAGATAATCCTCAACCTATTCTTGTTTCTAAAAAAAATCATCCTAGAAAATGTGATAACTACAATCTCTTCTTAGACAAATACTGGAAAGATTTTACTTGGTCATATGAAAACATGTCTAATATTGATCTTAGTGTTGTAATTCATAACATCATCACCTAACCTAATTCTAAAACCTTGCATCAAAATCAATGTAAAATCCTTCCTAAGACTACCTTATGTCATAAATAAATTATCAATATTTTGGATGCTAAGTTCATTAAACTTGTAGATTACTCAAAATGGGTTTACAACATTATCCCTATTCATAATAAAGTCACTATGGTCATTCACATGTGTATCTATTTTTCATAATCTTAACTTATCATGCCCCAAAGATAAATTTCCTTTACCATTAATTGATGCAATTTTTGATTCTATAGTTGGCTATGAAATTTCATCTCTTATGGATAGTTTTTCAGGCTATAATTAGATTTGCATCGCTCTTGAAGATCAACAAAAAAAATACTTTCACCATTGAATGAGGAACTTATTGGTATGTTAAAATTTCCTTTGGCCTCAAAAATGTTTAGGCTACCTATCAATGTGTAATGACCCATTATTATAATGACCTCATTCATTAAAATAGTTGAAACCTATATGGATGATCTTATTTCTATCCAATCATCATAAAAATAATCTTCATGATCTTGTAATTATATTTGATCTATTCATAAAATACAAAGTTAGACTTAATCCTCAAATATATGTTTTTGGTGTTACTTACAAAAAACTCTAAGGATTTTTAGTCTCCCTTAGAGGGATTGATGTAGATCATATTAAAATAAAATCTATAGTCAACATTTTTATCCCTCATTTTATTCTATACATATGAACATATCTTAGTAAACTCAAGGCAATCTAATGATTTATCCTTGAGATGGATTACTAAATATATTTGGAAATTAATTCCTTAATAAATATATTGTCCTTGAATGGACTAATGCATGTCAAAAATATTTTGATAACATGAAGAAATCATCAATTCATCCTCCTACCCTTTGAACACCTTCAAATGCTCACTAACTCATTTTGTATACCTCTTATATGCTCATATCATTTGGGTAAATTTTTAATCAACAATATGAAGCATGCCAATAATATGTCATATATTACATCAATCAAGCTTTAATATATTATGAAACATATTCCATAAAAGTCTAATGTGATTTCCTTGCTATCTATCTCACTATCAAAAAATTTAGACATTATATTTTCTACCAAAAGACTTATGTCATTGTACATTTTTATCCACTTCACCATTTATTTTACAAAGATTTCTTACCTAGAGATAGAATTTGCGAATAGATGGTTCCCTTAATGGAATCAAATTTAATAATTATTACATCAAAATCATTTAAATGCTAAGTGATTATTGATCAACTTTCCACTACTCCTATTCCACCTACTAGTCACCTTCAAAACACTCTTCCTGATGAATATATCCTTTATATTTAATCTCTTAATCAATCCATTTCACTCAAATACTAATTTCATAATTTTAGCACTAATATTGAGGCACAAAACCTAGAATAACATGATAATTTTATTCCTAAACCTAAATCTAAAGTCGTCATTGAATAATTACCCATAGTTATAATTTATTTTCATGAATAAACATGGAATATTATTTTTATGGTGTCAAATGTCTTTATGGAGTTGGGGAAGGTTGTGTCTTAGCTAACCCTCATGGTAAAATCAGACCTATACCTTTTTTATTAAACTTTAAATCCACTAAGATCATGGTCGAATATGAATCTCTCATATTAGTAATGCAATCAGCCATAAATTTAGATATTCAATATTTACATACCCTTGGAGATTCACAAATTATAAGTCATCAAGTTAGTGGTGATTATCAATGCAAAAGTGAAAATATTATCACATACCATCAACTTGATACTAATATTTCCAAATAATTCATGTCATTTACTATTGAAGAAATCCCACAAGAAAAAAATATATAGTTTATTCTATTGCTTCATTAACCTCTCTCTTTCACCCTCATCAGTCACTCCATGATTTTAAATTTCTCATTCACATAAGAAGTCACCATCTAATTTATAGTCCAAGAATTATTTGATTATTTTCCACATTGAGGTTGTCACTAATCACCAAAGTCCATGGTATAAACACATCATACACTTCATCAATAATCATACATATCATATAGAGGTTAATTCATGTTAAAATAATATAATTCACAAGAAAGCTTATAAATATGTCCTTCAATATAACATCATGTATTATCAAAATGTTGAACATATTTTGCTCCATTTTGATACTTAATATGATTTTCTTACTCTTCTTAAATAAAGACATTGGTGAATTTGAGGTGGTCACTATAGAAGACACGCTACATCCTAAAAATGCTTACACATGGGATATTTCTAGCCTACTCTTGAAAAATATGCAATTACATTTGTCAAAAAATGTAATCCTTTTCAACTTCATGATGATCTCATTCATTCACCTCAAACTAAGCTTCAAACCTCAAAGTCTCCTTAGCCATTTTCTATGTGGAGATTAGATATTATTGCAATATTACCTAGATCACAAGATGGACATGTCTTCATCATTATTATAGTTGAATATTTTACCAAGTGGGTTAAAGCCATGCTTCTTTTAAATGTTACCATGATCAATGTTTATGAATTCATTCTTAATCAAATAATATGTGATTTAAGGATTACTCACACTATCATTTATGATAATGGTGTGAACTTAAAAAATAAATACATGAAACAACTATGTGGAATATTAAAAATTACACATAAATTTTCCATACCATATCACCCTTAGTGTAATGATCAAGCTTAAGCCACTAATAAAATCCTTAATTTTTTTTGAAAAAGACTACTTGGGATTCTTGCTTTGATTGGCACCTCAAGATTTATCCTTCAATTTAGGATTACCATACTATAATTTATACTACCATTATGGAAATTCCCTTCTCATTATTATATGGTTCCAAATCTATCTTACCACTATAAATTGAGTTACCCTCCTTGCACATTTGTACTCATGGAATCATTCCTTATGAATAACTATGTGAATCCCATATTCATGCCTTATATTTGTTTGATGAGTGATGTATGGGCAAATTATAACATAACCACCAATACAAAGCTCACATTGCTAAACAACATAATAAAAAGGCCAAAGTTCATACTTTCAATATTGGTGACCTTGTCCTCAAGCTATATTACACACATGATAAATAAGGAAAGTATGCCAAAAAATGGTGGGGTAATTACCTAATCAAATACATTTTTTGACCTAGTATATATAAATTAAAAACTAATGGAGGAAACATCTTCAAAGATCCAACCAATGCTCAATTATTATAGAAATGTTTTGCTTAATTACATGTTATTTCTATATTTTCCTTCTAAATTTACTTACGTGTTGGTTTTTAGTCTTATATATACTCTAGATATAACATTTCTTGTAGGTCTTACTCAGACTTTATATTATAAAACATAACAGCAGCTTCATTTCTTTTCATATCTCTACTTTTCTATTTGTGCACATCAACCTCAATCCTTAGTTTAAGTCCATTTTAATATTTTTGACACAATCTTATTTTTCAATTTTGTCAAAACTGCTAGTTCCTTTAATATCACTTTTTGGCATAATTTACACCTCTTAGTTTTCAAATTTTTAAGTTTCATTATAACACCTTAGATAAGACCAAACATTCCTCACAAGTCCTCAAAAATTCATTCAATAATTTTATTTTATCTTCAAACGTAACTATGTGTCTTCCTTGAAAAGTAAGGCAATGGTTTATATTTGTGTCTTCATATACTTAAAGTTTGTCATATTATTTTATTGTAAAAAATCTAACAATATATTCTCATGTATTCATTCACATTCACCAGTTATCATGATGATGATTCATGCCTACTTACCATTGTACCATCCTCATTAAAAACATATTTTATGAGTTGGGGCAACACAATCATTCTATGCTAACTTTTATAAATTCCCCTTAATCCACAATACTCTAGACACACCAAGGTCAGATTCAATATTTAACTCTATTATAATGTGCAAGTCTAGGATTCTTAGAAACCATAGTATTTATGTTCTATTCTCTAAACACCAAGTGTAATCTCTCATATGATATCAATGTTTAACACCCATGCATGGATTTATTAATCTATATGGAGGATAAACCTCAAATCTAAAAGAGTTAAAATCCACATTAGACAACAAAATGAAATGATCAAAAGGAAAAATTTATAAAAGTCAATTTGGATAAGTTTCTTGTTCTGCTAGGATTTACTCCATGTGCACCATAGATTCGACCCTTTATTTTATGTCATTATAGCTTGTGTGCATATCATGGCCCTTATTAGGTTACTTGTAGGACTAAATTTTATCACCTTTTAGGGTTTATCACTTTTAGGTAAGGCCAACATATTTAATGAATTCTCATTCTCTGCCAACTATTGCAGCTATAGAGAAGAATGGCAAAGCATCGACCAGTGGCCCCTTGAAAGCACCTAAGGAAGTTTGTCTCAAATGTTTACCATGAGGTAACTCTTCAGAACCTGATGTTATTTTACCCATTTTAAAAGTTAACTCTAATTTTCAATGGCTAGAATAATTCTATTTGATAGGATATTTTGTGGGTTGAATTCCCTCTAAAAGTATGCTTAGTTCCTAGGTTCAAGCCCATTAGCTTGATCATGGCATAAATCTTGAGAGAGTCTAGAATATGACTAAGGGATTTTTTATATTCCATTTTACTAACCCTTCCCATCTAGTAGGTATCCTAAATAAGTTAACCACATGGTATATTAGGAACTCACTCATGGTTCTCTCCCCCTAGACATGAGACTTTGTAATCTTCAATCATATTGCTCTCAAGGTCCTAGTTTAGGTAGAATTTTTAGGTCTCCTACTTCCCTATTGGAATTTTATTCATGAGATAGCTTAATTCATAGGTTAGGTTATTTACCATGAGTAAAATGGGTTCTACTTTGCTTGATTATAGAAGTGGATTTGTGTAGAAGTAGACCTCTCATGGGACCTTAAGGAGTTTATGGAAATTCAAGTTGGGTATGTGAGACACTCCCAATGAGTCATGCATATCAACTTGCTAAACACTTATTTTTGTTTCCAATCCACTTATCATAAAATTTAGGACTATCCACTTTAGTTAGCCAATAATAATTCACCTAACCACTCATCCTCTCCTCCTAATCCCTCTCCAAAAGATAAAAAAGGCCAATTGAGGATGGTTGGTCTATGGTACAAAAGAAGAACAACTACACTAAAGTTACAAGTTCAAGCATAGGAAATCCTAAAGGAGGTAAGATATCAACAAATAATGGACCTCAGGACCAACCTCCTACTAAGAAAGATCCTTCTTAAGTTAAAGCCATAAAAGTAATAGAAAAACCTAGGGTCTTCAACACCCCTCTTACAACCATTGTTCTATCTCAAGTTATCAGGCCTTCTCTACTAGTTCTTCTAGTTTTTAAAACTCATAGCCAACCTATTTACCACTTATTACTTGATGAGATGCACCCAAATGCTCTTGCAACCCTCTTAGGAGGAGCAAAGAGTCAGAGCAAGGAGAGTATCGGGTTGATCATGCTATGAGGAAATAATTTGATGATTTTTTAAATGCCAATAGTGGGAATTTTTTATATAATTATTATCATGCCTTAGAATTTATGTAATTTGAGGATGTGTCTCTTGACACCCATCATCTATGAATTTTTTTCATGAAATGTTCAGGGTATTACATACCCAAAATATATGTTTGTTGTGCATGATTTCAAAAGGAAATTTCTTGAGATGGACATTCTTTGTATGAAAGAATTTAAGGTGGTGGATTTTTTATTAACAGTGGTCAATAACTCTATATAGCATGATATTAATATGCTACATAATAATCATGAGGTAAGATGTGGTGGTGTGATCACATTTATTTCTCCAAGGTGACAACTGACTTAGTGAAATCTAGCATGGACCCTACCAACTATTTAGTTTGGTCCCACTTAAACATTAAAATCCATTCCTTTAGATTTATTAATATTTATGCCTCAAATTATGTCATTGAGCATACTCATTTATGGTAATGGATTTTGGATGATCTCTTTGATTCTCATTGGGTCATATGTGGTGACTTTAATATGGTGGCATCTATCAAAGACAAAATGGGCCATCTATCAATGCATTGGGTAGTTGTATGAAGGGAGGCATGGTATTATATGTGCATTACATGGGTATTCTATGACCCTAATTTAATCCACTAGCATATAGATGGAGTGTGGTACACCAAGATAAATCTTAGGGATGGCCCTGCTCAAATTCTAAATCACCTAGATAGAGCAATGATGTCCACCCAACCATATTTTTCCTTTGATAATGGTTTTTATCCTCTAGTGTAGGCATTGCCATATTTTGGGCTCTTTGATCACTCCCCCATTTGGTTTTGTGTGACATGAAAATTCATGAAACCCAAGGTCCATAAAACACAATTCTTTTTTAATACCTCCATGCTCAAAACATGGGCCCACAGTGGTGCACATTCATAGAGTTTGTAATTTATATCCCCATCTATCCTAAGATTATAGTTGGATAATTTGGTGGGATGATTCCATTAGAAGAACTTCTTGATTACTAAGAATCGATGGCCACCAACTTACTAAAATTGGATGACACTCATACTCTACTACTTCTTCAAAGCTTAGTTGTGTGGATTTATCACTAGAAAAAGATCCATTTAGTGAGATATTGTAGGTTAGAGTCTTTTACTTGTGGCATTGCATCCATATCATAGATAATAAGAATGCTCAGGGAGATCAGATTAAAACTAGACTCCAATAGCTCAAGATAGGAGACAAAACCTCCAAAGATATCTTTCAAATGCTTTGAGCTAAAAAATTGAATCAAAAAATTAGGCTATCTCTAATAATAGGAGACTATTAGAGACACCACAAATTATTCAACCCTTTGTTCACCATTATCAATAAGTGTTAAAAGCTCAAGCATCCTTCGTAGAGAATGACATATCCCTTTAATAGTGTCTTGTAGTGGTGCCTTGAAAAATCACTCCTGCTCAGTGGGTGGCTTGTGATAACCTCATGAATGTGGATGATCTACATGAGGTAGTGGATCATATGGAAAATGACAAATCTCCATACATTGATGGTTTCCCCTATGAATTCTATAAACCCTCTAGGATTTTTTGGGTGCTAACTTATACCATGTTTATCAAGAGGCCTTTCTCTTAGATTCTATAAGGAAGAATATGAATAAAGGAAACATTAAATTCATACCTAAGTAAGGGGATATTAATTTGATATGTAATTGGTGGCCAATCACCCTCCTAAATGTTTCTTAAAAAATCACTACTAAATATATGGTGCTCTAATTTCATAATCTATTATCATACATCATTCACCCTAAGCAAACATGATTCATTAGAAGTATATATATTTCACAATATCATCATACTCTAGGAAGGAATGGACTGGGCTAGGAGATCTAAGTAAAAAGTTATGTTCATAAAATTTGACTTTGAAAAAGCTTAGGATTGTATTGAGTGGCCTTTCATCTTGGCCATGCTTAAATCCTTAGGCTTTGGGCCAAATTTCATTCAAGATATCCAGATGCTTTTTTTAGATGCCTCAACCATCCTCTCTATTAATGGAGTCACCTCTAAATAATTTGGTTTGTTTTGGTCTATTAGCCAAGGATGCCCTTTGGCAGTTACCCTATATATGCTCATAATTGAGGATTTTGGATATATTCTTAGTAATACCTAAGCTATGGGACTTGTAAAAGGAATATATATCCCTCTAGATAAAGAAAACCCTCAAGAAGTTATGTAATTATTGAATGGCTAATTTACTGATATTCTTTCCTTACTATTATTGAAAAAAAAAGACAAGTGGACAATGCCTTGTAGTGTCTCAACACCTTCTACCTTGCCTTTGGCTCAAGTATCCAATGGCAAAAAAATTGTTGCTATAGGAATTCATACCTCCCCCCACTAGTGTAGACTACCAAGTATAGGTGAGCTTGGATCCAACATGATGAAATATTCAAGTTTATTACCATCCATTTTGCTTTTGATGCCACCCATATTGTGGCAATATGTTATTGACAGAGTATCAAAGAAATTGGGATATTGGGTGACTAAGACCTTGCATTAGTAGTAAAATTTCAAATCTGATCAAAATTGATTGCAACCACCCATGTTTAATACTCTTCATGCTGGGTGCCTTCTAATAATTCTTATACAAAACTTGAGAAACTTCTCAATATTTTTTGGGATAATTTCTCACACATGGACATGGCTTCCATAGGGTTTCTTGGGAATACTTATACCTCATGCGAGATGCCATAGGTATGGGGATCATTGGCATGGCTCATCAAGGAGTTTCCTTATGTGCCAAATGGATTGTGTGGGCCATTGACATCAAGGAATCGTTTAAGGTGTTGTTTTGACACTGTATCTCTTTAGGCCTTCCTAAAGGAAATTTTTTTGAAAAGGGCTTGGATTCTCCAATATTATTATCATCAAAACCCATGTGAAAATTATGGGGTCCTTTGTGGAAAAATGTATCTGGAAAGAATGGGAAAATATCAAACCATGGATTCCCTAGAATGGATAAATTTTCAAGATGGGTTTTCTATTAACTCACACTCACTATGGTGGTTACATGTTATCAATTTCAATGAATTCCTTTTGGTTGAGGTTCCTTATATCAATACTCTCAAGTTATTTTGTAGAGGAATCCATTTTATCCAAGACATATTTTGTAAGAAATTTAGCTCTTGGATATCATGGGAGGGGGTGAAAACCATATTCTAGTTAGCCAATACTAATAGAGAATCTTATGAAGAAATAATTAACATTGTTCCACCTTCAATGCTTCATAAAATATCTATTAATTTATATCATCCTTGGTGGAAAGACTAAAAGTGGTATGTTGAAACTCCATTTTGAAATTACACCCCATGGCTTGGCTATGTGTGTCTTACTCCCCACATGCCTATGATGGACAAGATTAACTCTCATAGGGGTTTGCATTCTATAGTTTGCACCTGATGCTTCCATTTTCATATTATTTGGAAGGCTTATGTAGAGCTTAAGCTAGCTCACTTTGCTTAGTGTATTTTGTATCAAGTTCTACCTATAGGTAGATGGATTTGTATTTAGGAATTTCACTTCTCAAATTCCCATTTTGTGGCCATCTAAAAACACTCCCTCATCTTTTTTGGCACTGATCCAAAGCTGAAAGGGTCTAGACATCCATTCATGACCTTTTTAATCCTTTCAATCTCAAGTTTTTTCAATGGTATCATATTCTTATTCGAGATAAACCTAACTTTCCTTTTAAATAAACCCAATTTTGGCATACTTTTAGAGTGGATATCCTCTTTTGGTTATAGAAAGAAAGTAGTATTTAGAAATGTTTCTTTGGATTCTAATTTTTCTACTATCAACAAGTCTTCTATTATTTCCAATATTCTTTTGTATATTTTAGTGTTGAAAAATAAAGTTGTCATTGAGCTTGGGCATCTCCAAGACCTTCTCACTCATTGGGGGGATACTCCTTGTGTTATGGTGTGGATTCCTCCTTCTCTACCTAGGGATAATATAATTGATGGAAGAATTGCTAGTCTACCTTAAGGTGGGCACTATTGCATCTAGTCTCAACACCACTCTCATAATGGCAATCTATATCAACACATGTCCCATCTTAGTCATCAATAAAGGTGGAAAGCCCCACCTCCTTCCCCTGATAGGTAGGAGGGTTGGGGTTCTCCTCTTCCTCCTCTACATCCAGATACTTAGGGAACACCACCTAGAGGTTAAACATACATATGGACAAGTTCCCTAGACTCTCTCTAGGCATTTCTCCTACTCGACCAAAATAAGATGAAAAGGACACTACTCAGGCTTTTGGTTGGGAGCCAATTCTAGATGGTAATGACTTACCAAGATTAGGTTGAGGTCTAGATGATATGTATCTTCTACCTTATGGCCTTTCTCTAGAAGCTTAATCTTCTCTTTTATGATGCTTTGATGATTCATTCCTAGGCAGGGTCTAATGTTGTTTTTTTCTTCTCTTGTTTCCTATTCCTAGGCTTGGCCTAGTCTGACTTTAAGGTGTGCTTCCATACCACCTATTTTTTTAGTGAATTATTTGTATTTTATATATTTTGTTAATATGTAGATATATTTCATCAAAAAAATTTATAAATGTTAGATCACACCAAAAATTATGATATTTACTTGGAACATCTCTTAATCTAGTCGAATCTTAAGTCCCATAGTTGACCTCGTGATAGACTCGAGGTCCATTAGGGTGCAGTTAGCTAGTAGACTAGGATAAAAGGTTTTATAATCATATAAAGTCATAAGTTCCACCTAATTTCTTATGTAAGTACCCAATATTCATAGTAGAATAACAACTCTTTAAGGGGCCCTGAAGAATGAGGAAAAAGTTGTGGAAAGGTAGGTCTATTTTATTTTCCATGCATACCAGCCTTCATGTGATATTACTTATAATTCACTAGTTATCCCATGTTTGAATGGTTTAATTGATTTCTCTAAAGGTCTTTGATGTCAAAATTTTATTCATATCACCAATTATATGTGATTGTCTTATCTCCAAGAAATATTATGTTGTCACCTTAGTTCCACCCTTTCCCTCACCACCCATTTCATTTCCCCATTGATAGGTAGGTTCTTTTCTAAATATTTTCCCAAAATTCTAAAATTCCTATTCTCCACAACCATGTTGACATGGGCCAGTTTTAATTTATCTATCATTAGAGTAAAATATGTAATTTTAAGTTATGAGATGTTTTCTTAGTCATTGCCTTATCCTTCTTTGGTTTTCCTTAGTTATGTTTAGGACCTTGAAATTTATTTTTCACCTTTTTGAGCCTATTTTGTCATTTTTATTTAAACTACCTTTTATTTTTCCATTGTTGATTATGGATTGTTACTTCTCTTTAATCGATGTTGTTTAAAATTATGGTTTTTGATATTTATTTGAGTAAGGATTATTACTTCCCTTACATGGATTTTGATTACATTAGTTGGTTTCATGATTCCTTAGTTTGATCTGAATTATTAACTTTATTACTTTGGATACATGTTTGGATATTTTAGTTATTTACTAGAGATAGATTTTAAGTTACCCAATTTTCCCTCCTTTTCATCATTTAACTTGGAGTTTTTGGTTCTAACCTAGCCTTTGTCATCCTGTCTTATCAAATTTTCTAAATAATTAAAAATTATCATGAAAGTTTTTCATTTACTTATTTCTCCTTTGATTGTTTATTTTTCTATCTAGCCTTGTATGACTAGGGTTTATCCAAATTGGTTATTATGCCCTCCATAATAATTACTATAAATATAGAATGTGACCATTCAGTGATAAAGGTAGTTCAAGATATGCATATGGTACATTCAATTATTTCACTTATTTTCTAATTTCTACTATAATTTGTTAGATTAGTTAATGTGTTGTTATCTTATTTCTTGAAAATCCCATGTTATAATCTAGTGACATGTGATGAGCTTTGAATGGGGCATATGTATACAAACAATATTTTTAAACTTTATCATTTACTAATGTTTTATTTTTTCAACATCCTATTGAGTTTAAATCTCTTTGATTTCATGCCTTAAAGGGTACACTGGTAAAGTGGTGGGAATACCATTGGTATTTCACAATAATTTTATCTAAATATATCATGCTTATATCCAAAATAAAATCTTACTTAATTGATATCCTAATAACTATTCCTCCAAAATGGCCCCTAACTAAGCTAAGACATATTTTATGAATATATCAACCTAGGTTGATGAAGCATTTCTACTTCTACCAAAATTAAAACTAGATCAGCCCAAGATGATGTTATAAAAGTCGTGGTGCATTCTTCACAACTAGGTTAGCCTAGGCTGACCTAGTTTGATGGTAAATCATCACTTTATAACTACATTAAAGTAGACTGATATTATTGGCTAATTCCATAAGGGTTTAGGGTCAACTCACAACTAAAAATATAGGTCTCATTCCAATCCAATAAAGAGGAAAATTCATTTTCTCAATATTATTGATCATAATTTTACGTTATTCTACATTTGGGAGAATCCATTTCTTAGATATTTTATAGAAACGAAATAACTTATGTTGAAGAGTCTTGGATGAAAACATAATGCCTTTTAGCCTAGAGATGATTTCGACCATTGTGATCCTTAAAACCACAAAAAGCTCTTGTAACACACCATTGGCCAAGGGAGAGATTGAGGCTCAATGTGTTTTATTCAAGGTAAGTGTTTATAAACTTAGCTCTTTCATTGTGTGTGTGTGTGTGTGTGTGTGTGTGTGTGTGTGTGTGTGTGTGTGTGTGGTGTTTGTGTGTGTGTGTGTGTGTGTGTGTGTGTGTGTGCAAAATTTCATAATCAATAGTTTTGAATGTATAACTCATATTTTGGATTTCTTCTACACTTAAACTTAGTGCAGCCATAGGGATATCCAAACTTGCCATTTTACACCCTAGGTAACCTAGGGCTCAATTTTTATACCATGGTTCCTTACCCCTTGTGTTTTAGTCATCTCCATTATTTGTGATTAAAGCTTTGATAATACTAGATTAGATTAATTTCATTATTATTGTTAATAGACCTATTTATAATTTTTGAATCATAATGATTACCTAAAGGCTTTGGAACTCTCTCCATTGATGTCTTGTGATGAGTTATTATATAGTTAGATTTAACATATCCAATTGATCATGTATTATATAACTAAGTATTCAACAAGTTTTAATTGATTTACCTTATTTGCATATGGATATATTAGGAATGATAATTTTTAACTTTGTCTCAATTAATTACATACATCGGGTACCCTGAGATAAAATTTAAATGTATTGAAAGACCATGCACTAGATTTAATGTAGGGTAGTGGTGCCTAGAATACTAAAAGAAGGCTCACACATAGTACATCTATAGGAATATAGGAGAGACTATTGATGTATGTTCTGATTGTTGGTATTGAGGCATTGATGTTTTCATTGATGTTAAAGTCAAGATATATGTCAGTAATGTCAAGGTCAGAGAAGCCATGCATGGTGAAGTGCTATATGACAAGGAGTCTTATGATAAGAGAGAATTTGAAGGTAACCTATTATCTCTTTATTAAGAGAGAATTTTAAAGAACCTAGAAAATTTTCTAAGGTTGATAACATATTTCAAGATCAAGATTCAAGGTAAGCATATTGTTGAGTACCAGGTGTCTTGAGAAGCCTAGTCTAGCCCTATGAGAAGGTGTATGCATAAAACATAGTAAAGCTTGGTGAATTGTGTTAGTAAAGGCATGAGAAAGTGTATAAATTTATTTAAACATGTGAAAGAGGAAAAGAATCCTTTAGAATGTTTCTAAGTTTAGTTTTGAGGCTTAGTCCATACATGAAGAAACCTAGTGAAAAGGCATAGGCTTGGTAGCATGTTGAGGTGAGCAATATGGGACTTGTGAGAAGAATATTGTTAGTGTGTGATTATGGTATGAAGTTTTATGACATTAGTATGAGGTATTGAGAGTATTAAAATAGGTTTCAAGGTGTGTTCAAATTCTAAGTATGGCTTACAAGTTTAGGCCTAATAAGCAAAGAGACTTAGTATGGCCTAGTGAGGCATCAAGTTAAGTTCTCAAGGTGATAGATATCATAAGATCATTTTCAAAGGTATGATAGGTTATTTCAATTTTTTTGGCCAAGTTTGAGGTATAAGCCTGAAGGAGAAAGCATGAAAATTGGTGTTGAGGTTTTCTATGTGCACAAAATGAGGTGTTGCAGACCCAAGAAAGATTTTATTGTGCTTGTTGTCATGTGAAAAAATTGCATGAGTATCTAGTTAGTTCATGGTAGTTATGTAAGGTTTGTCTATTAAATGTTTTGGCATTGGTTTTGGATTTGAGGGGCAATCCTCTATGAATGATCACTAAGAATGGAAAGTAGTCAAAACCCTCTTAAACCCCTCGTAATGACTTGATAGGAAATACCTTATTGTAAATGGATTAGAATGGATTGGATGACCTAGGTTTATGATTGGATCATGTATAGGACTCTCCTAGGTTTCTACAGGTGGCATTGGTTTGATAAAAGAGTGAATGGAAACTATAGGAAAACCCTTATTTTTTAGATTTTTTATGTAATAGGCAGGGTTAACTAAGTCAACGCATGCAAATTTCCATGAGGATTGAAGGGTCACAAAGGGTGAAGGCCAAAGGTCATTTGGAAAGCTATAAATAAAGGCTTGAGAAGCCATTTGTAATATGTGAAAAAGAGTATGATTTGTAATTGTTATATCTATCTTAGAAGAGCAAAGGAGAGAGAGGAAAGAGATATTTTAATGAACTATCATTTGTTGAGATAACAATATTGAGAGATAGTTGTGTGGTATACACAAAAGGGGTTGGTGCTCCTATGGGTTGGTGCTCATGAATAGTTGTTGTGTTGGTGCTCAGAAAATGGGTTGGTGCTCCTATGGGTTAGTGCTCAAAAAATGGGTTGGTGCTTCTATGGGTTGGTGATCACAAATAGTTTTGTTGGTGCTCAGTAAAGGGGTTGGTACTCCTGTGGGTTGGTGCTCATGAATAGTTACTGTGTTGGTGCTCAACAAAGGGTTTGGTGATCTTGAAAGTTGGTGAATGAGAATATTGTAGTTTGAGTTAGTGCTCATTTATATACTTGAAATTGTTCTCTGTGGTTTTTACCACATTGGGTTTCCATGTTAAATCTGGTGTCTCTCTCTATCTTGTGTGGTGTTTATTATTTTAGTTTTATTGCATATCTTGAATGTATGGTTAAGTGGAATTTGATTAAGGGAAATTTTATAAGATTTATGATATACTGATTCAACCCCCCTCTCAATATATCTCATACTTAAAAATTGGTATCAGAGTAGGTTCCTTTTGAAAAAGTTTTACAGCTTGAAGGAAGATCAGGAAAGCACAATGGCTGGATCACATGAAGGATTTTATACAAATAAGGTACCTTTGTTTGATGGAATGAATTATGGTTTTTAGAGCATAAGAATGAATACTTATTTTATGGCCCTCAAATTCGACATATGGCAAGCAGTGGTGGAGGAAAATGAAGAGCCATAGACACTTGTAATTACTCCAGTAGAAAAGAAGGCAAGTGAAAATAATGCTAAAGCTTTAAATATTATTTTATGTGGTTTATGTGAATCTAAATTTGTTAAAGTTATGCAATGTAAATCTGCTCATGAAATTTGGGTAAAACTTTAGAATATTTACAATGGTGATGGAAAGGTTCAGCAAGCTAAGCTTTGGACTTTTAAAAGATAGTTTGAGAGTTTGAAGATGGAAGAAGAAGATATAACAAGTTATCTTTTGCAAGTTGATCAAATAGTAAATTAGATTCAAGGTATTGGAGAAAAGTTAGAAGATTCAATGGTGTTACAAAAGGTTTTGAGATCTTTATTAATGAGATATGATGTAAAGGTTTTAGCAATTGAAGAGATGAATAATTTAGCCAAGCTAAAAATGGATGAGCTTCATAGTATTCTCATGGCATATGAGATGTAGATTGAACAAGATAAACCCTCAAAGAGAGAAGATACTTTCAAGACATCAAATAAAGAGAAATATAATATTCAAGAATCAAGTGATAGTTCTAGTGATGATGAATATGACAATGGATCTGTTTTCATTTGCAAGCCAAAAAAGGGAATAGGTAAATATCAAGGAAAATTACCTTTTAAATGTTTTAATTATGTAAAGATTGGACATTTTTTAGATAAATGCCCAAATAAGGGTAATGATGATAATGAAGAAGGAAAGTCTACATAAAAGAAGAATTTCAAAGGTAAATTCAAGAAGGGATTCAAGAAGAAGAGCCTGTATTCTAAAGATCCTAGCTCAGCAAAAGATAGTGGAGTTAGTGATTCAAAAGAAGAAGAGATTCTATTCATGGCTATACATGAAGATGCCTCTACAAGAAAAATTTCATATGATCAAGAAGAAGAGAAGAATGAAGTCAAAGTGAATCTGGAAGGAGAACTCATTTGTGCCTTAGAAGAGTTAGAAGCTCTTGAGAAGAAGAATCAAAGATTGAAGTGCCAGATCAAGAAAAATGAAAAGGATTCAAAGGAAATAATTGATGATATAATATCACACTTTGAAGAAGCTAAAAGGAATGAAAAATATCTAACAACATAGTTGAAAAAAGTAAGAAAATAATGTGAAAGGTATGTTATTGAAATTGCCCCTTTAAAAGAAGATATTGAGAAAGCAATCAATGATAAAGTAGTTAGTGATTCAAAATTTGAGGATAGCACTAACATGTTGAATAAGATATTAGAAATCCAAAATGTAAATTTAGATAAGATAGGTATCATATTTGAAAAGAAAAAGAGTTATGTTGAAGCTCATACAAAAGAGGAAACAAAAAGGGAAGAAGTGAAGAATACAGAGGACATTTCAAACAAAGAAGGCTAGAGGGAACAAAGCTAAAAAAGGCAATTAGGTTAGAGATACATAAATAGGTCATATTTTTATGGTTACTATTTTGTTGTAATGGATATGGTCACAAGAAATTAGAATGTTGAAAAAAATCTAACAATTTTAGAAATAAGGAGAAGGAAAGTCATGTAGAGTCAAGCAGAAGTTACAACTCTTTTGATCCTCTATCAAGCTTTGATGAAGAGGCCATAATATGTTACAAGTGTAACAACTTTAGACACATAGCTCAGTATTGTAAAATCATGTTTGAGTCAGTCAAGAAGGACCAAATTTTCAAGGCTCCATTCATCAAGAAGAAGTTTCAGACATGTTCATGGTAGAAGAAACAACCTAAAGATTCTATGTTGGTTTAGATAGCTTTGTATGCAATAAATGAAGATAAACCATGGTTCATTGATAGCGGATGTTCGAGGCATATGATAAGAGATAAGAGTAAATTCATAAATCTAAAGAAGATCAATGGTGGCATAGTAAAATTCAAAGATAAAACCACTACCAGGATAACTGGAAAAGGTACTTTGAGTTTGGATAATGGTAGAACCAAGACTAAGAATGTTTTGTATGTAAAAGGTCTTAAGCATAATCTATTAAGTGTAAGTCAAATATGTGATCAGGGATACACATTAAAGTTTTATGTAGAAGGTTGTGAGATTAGAATAAAATATTTAAATGAGTTGATTACAGATACTCAAAGGATAGGCAACCATTTATATGTATTATCAGATATCTTCACAAAGGCACAATCAAAGGACACATTCAAGGATCTATAAGAGGAGTTGGAAGTAATTTATTTTACTTCCTACCATTGAATTTTATCATTAGTTGAGGGGGAGCTAAATTTTATCTCCAAGTAGGTCCTTTGCCATTGATGTCAAAGGGGGAGAATAATAAGTACAGGTACAGGTGCAAGAACATGTATAGGGAACAAGTACAGGTTGCTATAATAAGGGGGAGTTACCGTATGTTTTTTAGATGATATTATGTGCAGGTTTCAAGATGTGGTAGCTTTAGGATTGAGGTTTCCATCAATGATAAAGGGGGATATTATTGTAAATATTGTCATTCATGTCAAAGGTTTAGCATTATTGGTGATAAAGGCCCCATTGCATTTAATGATGTTTTTAATAGTAATATCTTAGCTAATGTGTGTTAATATTTATTTCATATTAACAAATATATTTATGGTTGTATAAGTCAAATGAGTGCCCATGGAGAAGTCAAAGAGTCACAGGGTAAAGATAAAAGAAGAATGGGACACATTTTCCCATGAAGAGCCATCTTGGGGAATTCCAAGAGTCACCAAGTGAAGAAAAAAGAGGACGGGCACAATTTATCATGAAAGGACACTTTGAGGAATATGAAAAGTCACCAAGACAAAGACAAAAGAGGAAAGGATGCTTTTGTTTATGAAGGGTTAACATATGACTTTTCAAATGCAAGGATATGAAGGGTCATTCAAGTTTGGCACCATTTTCCATGAGGA
This sequence comes from Torreya grandis, assembly GCA_037957365.1. Lineage (NCBI taxonomy): Eukaryota > Viridiplantae > Streptophyta > Pinopsida > Cupressales > Taxaceae > Torreya > Torreya grandis. The sequence goes on from JARHVA010007771.1 coordinate 530,687, forward strand.
TTGAAGGGTCACAAAGGGTGAAGGCCAAAGGTCATTTGGAAATATATAAATGAAGGCTTGAGAAGCCATTTGTAATATGTGAAAAAGAGTATTATTTGTAATTTTTATATCTAACTTAGAAAAGTAAAGGAGAGAGAGGAAAGAGATATTGTAATGAACTATCATTTCTTGAGATAGCAACATTGAGAGATAGTTGTGTGGTATACACAAAAGGCATTAGTGCTCTTATGGGTTGGTAATCATGAATAGTTGTTGTGTTGGTGCTTAGCAAAGGGGTTGGTGCTCCTATGGGTTGGTGCTCATGAATAGTTGTGTTGGTGCTCAACAAATGGGTTAGTGCTCCTATTGGTTGGTGCTCATGAATATTTTTTGTGTTGGTGCTTAGCAAAGGGTTTGGTGCTCCTATGGGTTGGTGCTCATGAATGGATGTTCTGGTGGTGCTCATCAAAGGGTTTGGTGCTCCTGCAAGTTGATGCTTGTGAATATTATAGTTTGAGTCAGTGCTCATTCATATACTTGAGATTTTTCTCTATGGTTTTTCCCGCATTGGGTTTCCATGTTAAATATGGTGTCTCTCTCTATCTTTTGTGGTGTTTATTATTTCAGTTTTATTTCATATCTTGAATGTATGGTTAAGTGGAATTTGATTAAGGGAAAGTTTATAAAATTTATGATATACTGATTCACCCCCCCCTCTTATTATATCCTATGCTTAATAGTATGATGTGTGATACTTATATTTTATTATAATTTAATTTTTTGAGAAATTTTAATGACTTAAATATGATAAAATAGTCATGGAAGTTGACATATTGCTAAACAGGCCTAATGAGGAAGACAATGAGAAAACTAGGTAGAAGTGAGAATGAGATTAAGGATGAGTTATAGTGGATTAAGGATGGATCCAAATTCGTGGAGTAATTTTTAAATACCTATATCACCTTTTCCCCTTTAATATAAGTTTTTTTATTCTCATAGACAAGCAAAAATTTATTCTCAAAGTTACTTGTCTAACACAATGAAGTCTGTGTAGGGTGAAGACATGAGATTGGTTTGTAAGACCAATATTGATATTGAACCATAAAATATATCTATTTAAATATGTTATAAGGATGATTTATGATCATATAAAAACATTTTAAGATTCATAAAATATTTTCATATATGTTTTAAGTCTTGGTTTTCATGATTATATTTTTGGAGCTACAGGCGATTTTTTGTGTGTGAGTGAGAATGATGTTCTTGAGTATTTTTGTATATATTCAAATAATATAATTAACTTTAATTTTATATATAGGTGTAATATTTTATTTTTAATTTATTTTTATTCATTATAAATTCCTATCAAGACGTGAAAATTCAAAGGTTCTTGACTGGGTTTTTGAAGCCTATGTGCAGTTTTGATTAAACATACAAAAATGGTTAGTTTGAGGTCTTATGCCCTATTTGGTAAAATAAAATTAACATTATGATGACCATAATTTCATTTATGTTATATCCATGTTATATTTATATTTTTTTATGTGTCAAACTTGAGTGTATGCTTCATATTTTCAAGATAGACTTTCTGGCAATGAGAAGGCCTTATTGTGAGTAGACCTAATTGTGTGGTTCAAGGAGTGAAATGAGATAAATAATGTTGGATACATAATGTGAGATTATAAATGGACTAATTTAATTTTTTATGAAGTTTTTCATCCATTTTTGGATGATCAAGATGTTCCAAGGTGGGCAAAGTGAAATGTGTGCTTTGAGAAGGCCTAATTGCATTAGGTCTCTATTAGGCCTAATGGTGGTTTTGGCCCTTAAGAGTAATGGCCAACATATTTAGTATTTTTTTCACTTATGAAACATGTTTTTGATATATTCCAAATTTTATCCAATTATGGATATGTTTTTTGTCAATCAAGATGGGTGAGATCAAGAGTCAAGTATAAAGAGAAGGTCTAATAGACCTAATTGACTAGTTAGAATATTGAGGATATGAAAAAATGATATAGAGATTTTTAAAATAAGTATATGGATTTAATAATATAATATACATGTTTAATATGTCATAAATATATAACTATGTTTCTATAGGTGATGATCAAGGCCATATGACCTAATTTTACCAAGGAAAGGGCTAGTTGAACAAGAAGGGATAATAGGTTGTTTGAGAGAGATATAAGAGTGAGAAGAGAAAAATAAGGAGGAAATATTTAGTTGAGTGATAAAAAAGTGTCCAAAATTTATCATATTTTTAAGTTATCTAAGTTTTTTCTAATTTACCTATGGGTTGGTGACTCCTTACAAGCTAGTGCTTGCTAAAAGACTAGTTGAGTTGGTGCTTGACTAGTGAGGGGTTGGTGTTCCTTGTAGGGTTGATGTCTCAATAAATATTGATTAATTTATTATAGGAATGTATTATAATCTATTTTTTAGTGGGTTTTATCCCCTAATAGGGTTTCCCATATATATCCTATGTTCTTTTGTTATTTGATTTTATATATGCTTGTTTATGCATTGGTTAATGCATGTATGTGAATGAATGATTCATGGATTATAAGTCAAATTTAAGGATTAATTTAAGTAAAATGATTCAAAACCCTCTAAATATATTTACTTCCAACTTTTTTTATCATATCATGTCTTTTTAAGGAGTCATAATATCCTAAAGGAGATCCTAAGAAAACAAGGATGTCTAGTCAAGCACAAGGTTATTTCTCTACAAGCAAAGCTTTACTACTTAATGGATCCAATTATGATTTTTGGATTATCAATATGAGGATAAATTTGATGTATAAATTTTGATGTTTTTAAATAAGTTTTATATGGATATAATACTCCTCCTATTCCTCCAATAGATGCAGTAGGTAAGAAGGCTAGTGATAACAATTCAAAAATAATGAATGGTATTATGTGTGGCTTATTAGAGGTAGAACTTGTGAAGGTGATGCACTGAATGTCTACCAAATAAATTTTAGACAAGTTGAAGATTATTCATGAGGGATAATCTAATTTCAAGTTGTCTAAGTTTCCAACCATAGAAGATAGTTTGAAAGACTAAGGATGAATGAAAATGAGACCATTGTAGCCCACTTGTTGAGGGTTGATAAAGTGGTTAACATCATAAGAGGCCTAGGTGAAGAATTTAAAGATTATACTATTGTTCAAAAGGTTTTAATATATCTAACTCCAAATTTTGATTCTAAAGTGTATTTTTTTGAAGAGATGCAAGATCTAGACAAGCTATAGATGGATGGACTTCATGGCACCCTAACAGCCTATGAGATAAGGATAAGTGAAGGAAGACTTTCAGAAAAATAAGTTGATTCAAGGAACAAAATAATTTAAAATAAAATAAGACACAAGGTAATAAATTCAAATATAATGATGATTCTAATATTTATGATGATGAATTGATAACTATGTTTTCAAGAAAGTTAAAAACAAGTTTAGGTAAATACAAAGGTAAGTTACCCTTCAAGTTATTTAATTGTGGAGAGATTGGACACTTTTCTAACAAGTGACCTCATAAGCATAAATCAAAAGATGATGAAGAGAATAATTAAGGTAATGATGATGACAAGAAGTCTTATAGGTCTGATAAGAGTAATAAAATCTTTAGAAAGTATGGTGACAAGAAGAATTTTTTCAAGAATAAAAGAAGCTTCTACACCAAGGAAGATTGTAGGTTATTTGATGAGAGTGAGAGAAATGATTCTAAGAGTGACCATGAAGGTGATGGTCCTAATGTCAATGAATATATGTTTATGGTGAGGAAGCAAGTTGTTCAAATCAAGAACGGTTCATATGGATTGGATGTGTTGTTGGTGATTTAGATGAAGAAGAAGATGAGGTGGACTTTAAGGATAATTTGATGAATACTTTAGAAGAAACAAATATGGTGAATAATAAGAATAGGGTGATGATGTCTCTTATCAAATAATATGAGGATTAAATCAACTTTTTTGAATCTAGATTGAGAAAAAACTTTAAGGAATAAGAGGAAATAGTCAAACAGGTGGAGTCTCAAATTGTGATTGTGATTGTAAATCTAAAGTCTAAAGAATAAGAATATGTAAGGTATGTAACTAAAATGGATTCCTTGAGAGCTAAGTTGGATCAGGCATAAAGTAAGTTTAATTTCTTTGTGAAGTTTGAAAAGAGCACTAATGATTTAGATAGCGTCTTAAGTAGTCAAAATATTACTAATGACAAAACAAGTCTTGGTTTCAATAGAGACAAAAATAAGAACACTAATGTGATCAAGAAGTTAAATGGTTAATCAAGGAATGATGGTGTTGGTAGAATAAATACTAATCCTATAAAGTAACCTAATTTTATAATTTAAGATAATCCTTTCAATGGATATTGTTATTCATGTAACCAATTTGGTCATAGAGTAAGGCATTGTAGAAGGCCCTCCAAGAATGAATATTCATAGGACTATGAGGAGAGCCATCAGTTAAGAGGTTTGGGTCATGGTGTGTTTCCATCAAAAGAAATAGTGTGTTTTAATTATCAAAAGTTGGTCATATTACAAAGTATCTTAATCATGGATTCTCAAGTCAAAATAAGAAAGTTGAGACCCTTATAATGTAATAAAGAAGACAAGATAGTGAGTGGAAACCAAAGGTAGCTAAAGTGAATGATGACCAATATACAAGACCAAGTGGACTATTTACCATGGCGGATAATAGTTTAAATGCAAAGAAATGTCAAGAATTCTCCCTATCATCTCAATTTATAGATGAAGAAATTAAGACAAATAAACCAATGCATAATTTTATTCAAATGGAGATTTAAGAATTTAAACTAAAGAGGATCATGAAGAAAGATCTGTCTAGTAAGGACCTGGAAATATGGGAATCACCTGACTTTATGTTGTTCTAGTACCCTAGAGTAGAGGTGACTCTAGTAAGCTTTATGGAGCCACTCAACTAGTGATTAGAAGGATGAAGGATGTTTGGTATTAAGGGGACCTTTGTGTTCTTTGTTGACATTTAGATCCAAGGTTTAGTCAAGAGTCTATTGGAGGTATGATCACAAGAGATGGTCACAAAGATTTTGTATGATGAATTGATCAAACCAACTCATAATCATGATAGTGTCTAGATATATCATAGAGATAACTAGATCCAATCATATTCTAAGAGTAGGTATGTGAGCCTAATCTATGTTAAGTTTATTGTCAAAAAAAGATAATATTTTTGTTTAGATAAAAAATGTGTGTTGTTACAGGTCCAAGGATCAAATAGTTGACAGTAAGATGACCCTTTGTCAATAATTTCAAAGGGGGAGAAAATTCTAGTTTGGGAGAAAGATCAATTTGAAGAAGATCCAGCTTAGGAAGATGTGAATGATCAAATTTGATTAAGTGTTTTCCTTCAATGAAAAAGGGGGATATTGTTGAGGTATGCTCTTATTATTGATATTGAGACATTTATGTTGTCATTAATGTCAAATTCAATATAGATGTTATTAATGTCAAGGTTGAAATTGAGGCCATGCATGGTAAAGTGATATATGACAAGGATTCTTATGACAAGAGAGAATTTTAAGGCAACCTATTATCTCTTTGTTGAGAGAGAATTTGAAGGAAACCTAGTAACTTTTCTAATGTTTATGACATGTTTCAAGATCAAGATACAAGGTACACATATTATTGAGTACTAGGTGTCTTGAGAAGCCTAGTCTATGCCTATGATAAGGTGTATGCATAAATCAAAGTAAACCCTAGTGAATTATGTCATTAAATGCATGATAAAGTGTATAAAGTAGTGTAAACATGTGAAATAAGAAAATAAGCCTTTATAATAGTTCCAAGGTCAGCTTTGAGGCTTAGTACTTACATAAAGAAACCTAGTGAAAAGGCATATGCCTAGTAGAATGTTGAGGTGAGCAGTATGGGACTTGTGAGAATAATATTGGTAGTGTGTGAACATGTTATTAATTTTTATGACATGAGGATAAGATGTTGAGAGCAGTACATGAGGTTTCAATATGTGTTCAAGGTCTAAGTATGGCTTATAGGTTTAGGCCTAATGATCAAAAAGACCTAGTGTGGCCTAATAAGGCATCAAATTCAGTTCCTAAGGTGATAGATATCATAATATAATTTTCATAGGTGTGATAGGTTGTGTCAGGTTTTTTTTACCAATTTTGAGGTCAAATCATGAAGGAAAAAAGCATGAAAATTAGTGTTGAGGTTTTCTATGTGCATAGAATGAGGTGTCACAGACCTGATAAGGATTTTCTTATGCTCATTAGCACATGTAACCTTTGCATGAGGATAAAATAAATTAATGGTATTTATGGAAGGTTCATAGATTAAATCTCATGTCATTGGTTTTGGAGTTAAGGGGAAATCCTTTATGAATGATTGCTAAGAATAGAAAGTAGTCAAAACCCTCATAATGACCCAATATAAAATATCTTGTTGGAAATGGATAATAATGGATTGGATGACCTATTTTTATTATTGTTTAATTTATATTAATCTCTTAGGTTTCTCCAAGTGTAATTATTTTGTTATAAGAGTGAATGGAAGCTACATGAAACCCCTTATTTCTTAAATTTTTGGTGTAACAGGTAGCATTAACCAAGTTAAAGCATGAAAATGATTTTAAGATGATGTGTGAGCCTTATATTTTATTATAATATATTTTTATTATCAATTTTAGACCTTAAATATTCTAAACTAGTCATGGAAGTTGACCTATCACTAAAAAGGCCTAATGAGGAAGATAGTGAGAAAACTAGGTAGAAGTGAGAATGAGATTAGGGATAGATAAAAATGCATGGATTCATTTTTAAATGCCTATATCACCTTTATCACTTGAATATAATTTTTGGTGATGATCATATACAATAAAAAATTTGTTCTCAAAGTGACAATTCTAACACGGTGAGGTCTATGTAAGTGAAGATATGAGATTGGTTTGTAAAACCAATATTGATATTTAAAAATATAATATGTGTGTGTGTGTGTGTGTGTGTGTGTGTGTGTGTGTGTGTGTGTGTGTGTGTGTGTGTGTGTGTGTGTGTGTGTGTGTGTGTGTGTGTGTGTGTGTGTGTGTGTGTGTGTGTATGATTAAGTATAATATAAATAAATTATAGTAGTCATAAAATTTTCACATAGGTGTTCTAAGTCTTATTTTTCATGATTGTGTTTTTAGAGCTATAAGCATTTTTCTATGTGTGAGTGAGAATGATGTTCCTAAGTATTTTTGCATAGAGTTGAATAATAAAATGAAAATTAAGTTTTTATATAGGTATCATATATTATTTTTATGCATTATAAATTCCTATGAAGGTGTGAAAAGTCAAAAGTTCTTGACTGGGTTTTTGAAGCCTTGTACAGTTTTGAGTAAGCATATGATAACGGTTGGTTTGAGGTATTCTTCCATTTTTGGTGAAATAAAATTAACATTATGATGAACCTAAGTTAATTTAGGTTATATAAATTTTATTTTTTTACTGATTTATCTATCAAAGTTTATTTTATGCTTTATATTTTCAGGACAGACTTTCTGGTAGTGAGAAGGCCTTATTGTGAGTAGACCTGATTATGTGGTTCAAGGAGTGTAATGAGATAAATAATGTTGGGGACATAAGGTGAGATTATCATTGGTCTAATTTAAGTGTTTATTAATTTTTTCATCCATTATTATAGGCTCAAGGTGTTCCAAGGTGGCCAAAGTGAATCATGTGCTTTGAGAAGGCCTAATTGCATTAGGTCTCTATTAGGCCTAATGGTGGTTTTGTCCCTTAAGAGTAATGACCGACCTATGTAGTGGTTTTTTCAATTGTGAAAATTGTTTTTTAATATATTCCAAATGTGATCCAATTATGGATAGGTTTTTTTCTAACCAATATGGGTGAGAGCAAGAGTCAAGTATAAAGAGAAGGTCTAATAGGCCTAATTGACTAGTTAAACTATTGAGGATATGAGTGACTGATATAGAGATTTGGAAACTAGGTAAAGGTATTGTATAACATAATATAGTTGTTATTAATATGTCATGAATATATAACTATTTCTATAGGTGATGAATAAGGTCATATGACCTAATTCTGCCAAGGAAAGGGTTGGTTGAGCGAGAAGGCCTAATAAGTTGTTTGAGAGAGATAGTAGAGTGAGAAGAGAAAAATAAGGTGGTAATATTTATTTAAGTGAGAAACATGTGTCCAAAGGTGATAAATATTTTGAGTTATTTAATTTGGTTTTGGATTACCTAGGGGGTTGGTTCCTCCTTATAAGTTGGTGTTTGTTAAAGGACTAGTTGAGTTGGTGCTTGAGTAGCGAGGGATTTGTACTCCTTGTGGGGTTAGTTCTTCCCTAAATATTGATTAATTTATTATAATTACTATATTAAAAGTTTTTTTTTATTTGGTTTTATCCTCCAATATGGTTTCTGACATATATCTTGTGCTCTTATGTTATTTACTTTTATATATGCCTGTTTATGTATTAGTTAATGTATGCATGTGAATGAATGTTTAATGGATTATAAGTCAAATTGAAGTATTAATTTAAGGAAAAATATTCACCCCAAATAATATCATTATATTTAATTCTAATATATATGACATGTGTAGAGAGTCAAAATAAAGATGACACATAAGAAGATGTCAATAGAGGGAAACACATATAACACACATAGAATATGGATATCACATTAAAGGATTTGGGATACAAGGTGATACAAAATTATAACATGAAGTGTAAGGCACAAGACCCAAGGATAGGAGATAATAAATGGTAAACCCACCAACTATAAATTTTCTAACTAGAAAAGGCTAACAAAGACAACATAATTGATTATTATCATAGTCTAATGGCTCTTGGTATGACTCAACCACACCACCTATCAAAATTTAGTGGCTTGAGGAATGAATTATTTATGTTACCCTAACACTTGTTTTTTAAATGGGTGGCATAACTATTATAAATAAATATACCTATTTTCAAATCAAATAATTTGGTGACCCACCTCCACAATTATAAATAGGGGTAGTCAAACCATAATGAAAGTTTTCAAAGGAGGTTTTTTTTTAATGGATTTTTTGTTTAAATGGGGTTGGTGATACTAGAGTTATGATTTAGGCCAATAAGGTTGTGTGATATCCATTTCAAGGAGAATTTTATAGGCTTGGATAAATGGATAATGAAAATTAAGTGTTGAGAGATCCCTAGGGGGGCAAGGAGCCCGTGTTATACAGTCTAATGGTTAAAAACCCCATTAAAGTTGTATAAAAAATAAAAAAGGTTATCAATAAAAAAATTTATGTGGTAAGGATCAAATGCCATAATATTTGGCTTGAGATAAATAATTTTATAGGGATATAGAGTTGTAAAGAATGTTAACCAATGGATGAGTCATGCATATAGTATTCCAAATGAAATATTGGGTAGGATATGAGTTAGCAATGAGTTAGTACCCTCTATAAAGTATGGATTGCCAAAGGATAGAGAGTGTGTAAAATGACTTAATAAATATTTAAGGATCTCTATCAAATACAATGGGAATGGGTGGAAATCATAGAGAGTCAACCCAAAGAAGAAGAAGAAGAGGGCCAAAGATGGCAAGCATAGTTTTGTGCCATAGAATGTTAGGGACTCCATAGGTGAAGATAACATGTATTGGAGGATATGGAGCATTTCAGCCTAGGATATAAATAATTCAAAGATAAAAGGAGGTGGTGTGGCAAGGAGAGGATACATGTGGTCTCAAAACTATTACACTTGGTAGTGTATGCTTATATGCACTTCAAGCTGAGAGAAGGTTGATAAGACACTCAAAAATAAGAATAAACCTAAGATATATCCTTGGGAATAATATTGAGGGTATTGATAAGGATGACAACAAGGGTGTGGGGTGAACTAAAGAGAGATTTACAAGGATAATGTGCAATCAAGATGAGGAGGATAAAAATTAGAGGTGTTACATTTTTTCCTAAAAAAGTGTATAGGATGAATAGAGGAAGGTTTTCATAAGTGAAATTGACATTATTTAACATCAAAGTGAAATCCACATACTCTTGGAGGAGGATCTAAGGCCGATGCACAAGGATGAACTATGTGCAAGGGGAAAAGTTGACACAAAGGTGAACCTTGTTTTTCCCACATGGTTTTATGAGGCTTATATATGCTTCATTATATCCCACAAGTCACCTTAATTTTTCATCCATATATCACCCAAAATTGGATTGTGATGTTAATGTTAAAACTCATAGTTGGTTTAAGAGTATTAAAATAGATATTTATCTTAGTTATCCTTTGAGAGTCATTGTTACTTATGATATCAATGAAGTTAAAAAAATTGTGTGGGAAAAAGATGAAAATTTGTATGTATAGGGACTAAAATCAAATAAACATGTTATTACCACATGAATATCTACATATAATTAAATTTTGAAGATATCTCCAAAGTTATCTTATTGGGAGATCCATCCTATCATATCTCTAAAGGTAATCAATAGAGTTCTAGAGGTCATAAATATAACATTTAAATGTATAAAAAAGATTTAGAGGTTATTATAATTAGCTCTAGAAGTCATCATAATAACATTAGTTTAGTTTTAGAGATCCACCAAATATTTTTTAGGAAATGTTTTGTACATTCTAAATATAGATGTTCCTAAAAATAGTAAGTTTATATAACTATAAATGGTATTTTTAGTCTTGATAAGATAGATATAAGTACTCCAATTCTATTATATAATGAAGAGACAAATCATCATTGTAAAAAATTCTAACTAATTCTCATCAAGTATATCATGCATATTCTAAAATCTAGTATCTTCTTCCATTTTCTCCTTGAAAAGTGGAATGGACCCAATTTTGTAATAGCAAATCTTGGTTAGAGTTTTTAGATTGTTAATTCATGTTGTGTAAGTCATTTTAAAATGTTGTAGTGAAAATATAACATTATTCTAAGAATAATAGGACTTGAATAGAGTAGATTTTGAGATCATTTTTATAGTATAATAATATAATTGTATTCATATTTTTGTAACTTGTTTTTCACATCAATGAGAATTTGAAGTTGGACATATTGAGAGTTTTATAATTGTTTCCATTCCATATTCTGAGGATGATCAAGGGGTGACTCATTTCAATGAATAAGGATTTATTTTTTATTTCTAGATTAATTATATTTTTCAAATGTGTTTCTAATTTTATATGTTAAAATTCTCATTTAAAATATTATTTTTTGATTAACTTGTAGAAATGAGTGAGTGTGTGTGTGTGTGTGTGTGTGTGTGTGTGTGTGTGTGTGTGTGTGTGTGTGTGTGTGTGTGTGTGTGTGTGTGTGTGTGTGTGTGTGTGTGTGTGTGTGTGTGTGTGTGTGTGTGTGTGTGTGTGTGTGTGTGTGTGTGTGTGTGTGTGTGTGTGTGTGTGTGTGTGTGTGTGTGTGTGTGTGTGTGTGTGTGTGTGTGTGTGTGTGTGTGCGCGTGCGCGTGTGTGTGTGTGGTGTGTGTGTGTGTGTGTGTGTGTGTGTGTGTGTGTGTGTGTGTGTGTGTGTGTGTGTGTGTGTGTGTGTGTGTGTGTGTGTGTGTGTGTGTGTGTGTGTGTGTGTGTGTGTGTGTGTGTGTGTGTGTGTGTGTGTGTGTGTGTGTGTGTGTTTGTGTGTGTGTGTGTGTGTGTGTGTGTGTGTTTGTGTGTGTGTGTGTGTTATCCATCATTATTATTCTCATAACTTCCATTCAATTTTCCTTATTAGTTTTTATATTTTGCTCTTTCTAGTATTTGATTTGATTTAGTTAAAATTTTAAATTCCAATAGTTTCCACTTCAAGCAAGAGTGATTTTCATTTCAAGTAATTAGATTAAAAGAGTGATTTCAAATTTAAAAAAATACCAATTTAGTAAAGTTTGTTTTAATTTCAAGTAAATTGGATTAAGTTTTTGAGTTGATTTTAGAAGTTTTAATTTCAAGTTTTTAAATTTAATTTTTCAATCAATTTATTTCCATTAGAAAATATTATTATCTAAACATTTTCATACCTTATTGTATACTTCCTTTGGACACTTTTCAAATTGACTAAATTGAATTTATAAAATGAAGAGGATACAACAACCCACATCAAATTTTTTCACCATTTACATGGATATGTTTTAGTGTAATTAGGTTGTATGCTGAAAAAAATTGGCATTTTATAGTTTCCCTTTTAGCAAACATAAGAATTTATATGTATTAATATACATAGATATTCAAAAAGTAGATTCATTCTCAAAAAAACCCAACATAAATCCACAACAAAAACTAACTCATAAGATGAAAGTGGGAAAAATAATACTTAGGGAAGGAACTAAAAACCATTGAGTAGGAACCCCATATTTTTGAATAATAATTATAATTATCATCACCTAAAACTTGATATTGTTCCCTAGAAGTAGGTGTATCTTTCCATAGAAATTAATCTATGCTAAAGGACACTATAAACTAATGATTTTAATCCCAATCAAGTATCTTTGAAAACTATTAAAATGAATCCACATGACCTGTAAAAACCATTTATAACTTTTATTGGTAACACATGGGAGAGAACATTGGTAATATATTGAATCCACAAGGTAAGAATGCACAAGATAGATCTCCTCCCCCAAGGAGAACCTTTACCTATCCAAGTGTGTTATACCCAAATGATAATTATCCTATGAAAAAAAAAATCCCCATCCATATTTCCTACTTTTATGGGTATGCCAACACAAGACCCTAATCAATTCTTGTTTAAATTCAAGGTATTGTGTCAAATAGATGACTACATAAGTGATAATCAAAACTAAATTTGTTTCCATCCACACTTAAGGATTAATCCATGATATGGTTTATGGTATTACATCCAAATTCCATCCATACATGGGATAATATGGAAACTAAATTCCTAGATACATATCATGACTATTGTATGGTATGATATAGGAGAGATATTTCTCTTTTGAATGAATAAAAAAGGAAGATGAAAACATGGAATATTACCTTTATCAATTTATCTTGATCCATAGACAATGTGGATATGGATTAGATGATGATCTATGTAAATACATATTTTTGATAGGATTAGATGATTATTCTCAATAATCTTTGAACCTTATGGGAAAAGGAAATGTGAAAAAACTTAGTCTCAATGATATTGTTGAACTCTATAGAAACTACTCATGAATAAGAGGTTGGGTTAGAAAAATAAACTTAGTTAAAGGGTGTTGTGAGGTAAGTCAACTCATGGAAGATTTTTCAAACATTAAAACATATATCTTGGTATAGTTGAATAACATGGTATAAGGACTAAAAGCAAAATCCAAAGCCACTACTAAACTTCTAGCCAAATACTGCCCAATATTTAAAGACAAGTATGCCCTTCATGACTATCTTATTGATAAATCAAAGATATGTGTCCTTTGTGACAAGGATCATGATACCAAAAATTTTAATCTAACACCTATCCTCAATAATCATCTTAATCAAAATACCCAATCAGAGGAAAATATCAATTATATTTGATAGAGATAAGGGAACAACTTTGTCTACAATAAATTGTCAAATTAGTTTACTCATAGGGATCCTACCAATCCATGGATTATTCCACCACCTCCACAACAATGGGTACCAAAATATTGGCCTCTAAAATAGTGGATACCTAAAAAACCATGGATACCTTAGGACACTAATAACCATGGATGGCTCAATAAAACCAACAACCATGGATACCTCAACCAAAATTCAACAATAGGCTTTAATATCTAGTTCCTCTAATATGCCCCAAAAAAATCAAAATGAAAAGGTAATTAAATCATAGTTACTTTCTTAGATTTTGGCTAACCCAAATAATAATGGGTAGGGAGCTCCTGTCTACAATATGGAATAAGAAGGAATCATAGGACTAAATTTTATAGACTATAATAATGTCCAATTACGATAAAAAAAAACATTTTCCAATCCATCCCCATAAATCATTATGTAAATACCCAATGAAAAGTAACAACAAGTTCTTCTTAATAATAAAATAAAGGGGAATGAAAAACCTCAAGAGAACATTTGTTCCATTATCCAATCATCATACCATTTTGATAAATAATCAAAGAAACATCAATTAATGTTTAGTCTAAATTAGTCTAAGAACTAAGATAGTTAAAAATTTATATCCCTATACTACAATCCATAATATATATTCTTAAACTTAATATAATAATTAATGTACTGTGTTTCAAAACTTTAGGAATAAAAACACATTTTCCCAAGACCATACAAGTAGATGATAAGCTAGTTGACCTTTTAGAAGGCAAAATTATCTTACAAAATTATGGAAACCATTGGAGTCATATCATCATAGTGTCAACTAGAAATAAATAAATACCTAATTTTTTGACCTAGGTGCTACCATAAATGTGATGACCTTTTATATATTAAAATACTATATTTATCTAGTTTACAACCAACATCCATGGTAGTATATATGGTTGATCAATTAATTGCCAAAATAGAGGGGTCATATAGTAAATTTTAGTTATATTAGAGTCATGAGAATTGATATGTAATTTATGATACTCCAACCAAAAACTAATAAATTGGGATATATGTTATTTATAGAATACCATGAATTGCCATAGTAGATTATCATATATATTGAAGGTCAGGAGACATGACGGTCTCAAATGGATTAAAATCTAATAAAATTTCCATGTATCCACCTAAAAAACCAGCCTTAGGCTACCCTCATCTTATATTGGTAGATGAACCAAACAAAAATAGTAATATCATTTTTTCTTTAGTAATGGTTATAGAAATAAAAATTTGATGAAGTGATCAGTCTAGCTCCAAAGGTCACTGGTCTAGATCTAGAGGTCAAAATATTATCTCTAGATATATCAAACCAAATTTATATATTATTATGATGAAAAATATAATTTAACCATATATTCAATATAGTATAGTCAATTAGACATAAAGTAGCCAAAGACCTTTTCTTACAATTTTTAACTACCCATTATCAAGGGTCATTCCTAAAGGTAACACTTTATTTAAATAGATTAAAACCTTCCACATGTTTCAACCTCATCCTTGCACATTAAACTCCCTGATGAGTGAATTTAGTAAAATCAATTTAGTCCTTCCAGACTAAAAAAATAACAATATGACTAAAAAAATATTGAATAGCAATAGTTGGTTGACCGATGATTAAGAAACAAAAGTATTTGATATACTACAAACACATAAAAAAATATTTTTCTTTGGAGTATAGTGATATGAAAGGGATTCATAGTAATGTCTACACTCACCATATTTATATAGAGCATGTAAAACCAATTAGATGACCTCAAATAATGATAAATCCTACATTAAGAGATATGATCAAAACTAAAATTAAAAAGTTACTATATGTTGGATTTATATACCCAATTTTAGATAGTCACCCTTAGTGATAATACCTAAAATGAGTAACAAATATATGATCTATGTAGATTTTAGGGAACTTAAAAAATAGATAATGAAATATTATTTTCCCTTATCCTTATTTGACCAAGTCTTAGATAATCTAATTAGGAATAAATAGTTTTCCTTCCTAAATTGATGTAATGGGTACAATAATATAAGATTAGCCACTGAAGATCAAGACCAAACACCTTCAAATGCCCTTGGGTAACATTTCCATACAAATTTTTACCTTTTGGGTTGTGTACTGCTCCAACTACCTTGCAAAGAGAATTAATTTCTATTTTTGTAGATATAACCAATGAGTGTGTAGAGGTGTAGATGGATGACTTTAATGTACATCATAACTACTTGAAGAGGCCTTACAAATTTTATAAAAAGTGTTGACTATGTGTGAATAATATTATCTCTCTTTGAGCCATCAAAAATGTTTAATGGTAGTAGATCATAATATTGTCCTAGGCCATCAAATTTGAGTTTATGGCATAAAAGTAGATCCTAAGAAGATATAATTCATCTCAAACTTTCCTCCACCTAAGCAAAAAAATAATATTAAAATATTCTTAGAACATGTATGGTGTTACAAGTGTTTCATTCAAGATTTTAGTAAAAATTATTCACCCATGTTCCTATTTTCTAACCAAGTATAATTAGTTTGTATGTTCTAAAAAATGTCAACAATGCTTTAAAGAAATAAAATACAAACTAGTCTTTTCCCTAGTACTTAGAGGACTTAACTATAAACTCCCTTTCCATATACATAAAAAAGACTCTAACATTGTAATGAGATCAATTATTAGGAAAAAAATATGAATAAGGTAAGATGCATGCTATCTATTATATCATAAAAGCCTTAATCCCTACTAAAATAAATTATACATCCATAAAAAATGAGCTACTTGTTGTTACCTATGATATAAACAAGTTTTTTCATTATATTATAGAATATAAAGTGTCTATATATACAAACCATTCAGCTATAAAATACTTAATGAATAAACTAGTAGTAGGTGGATGAATCATCTGATGGTTATTGATTTTTATAACATAAAAATTAATGACAAGATAGAAAAAGCTAATGTGGTTGTAGAATTTTTGTCAAGGTTTAATTTTGTAGTAGAATTTGAACTAGTGGAGGATGATTTTCTAGATGATAAATTGTTTACATTTTCAACACACTCACCATGATTTACTGATATGGCCAATTATCTAGTCACATGTAGGTTTACTTATGATTTTTCTCATTAAAAATGTTTGATAAGATATTAAGATATATATATATATATATATATATATATATATATATATATATATATATATATATATATATATATATATATATATATATATATATATATATATATATATATATCTTAATATCTTATTAAACATTTTTAATGAGAAAAATCATAAGTAAAACTTATGTATGTATATGTATGTATGTATATATATGTATGTATGTATGTATGTATGTATGTATGTATGTATGTATGTATGTATATGGTTGAATGGAGTATTGTTTGAATATAAACCTAACTTTTTTCTTCGCATGTGTGTCCAAGAAGAAAAAATAATATGATATCTTGAGATCTTGCCATGATGAGCTACGAGAAGGGAACTATTTATCCAAAAGGATTGTTCACAAATCTCTGGAATTGGGTATTATTAGTCTTCACTTCATAAAGATTTGAAGAAATATGTCTAGCAATTTGATTTGTGTTAAAGGATGGGTAAACCCATGGTGTTCAAATAAATTCCCCTTTATCTTAAATTTGTATTAGGACATTTTGAGAAATGGGGATTGGATTTAATTGGCCTTGATGATCTAATATCACAAGGAAAAGAGTATATCTTGGCGTGTAATAATTATTTTACCAAATGGGACAAAGTGAAAGCTCTACCATTTGATCATGAGGATAAAATTGTTGGATTCTTTCATGGCAAGATTATTCCATGTTTGGGATCACCTAAATCCATTATTATAGACCAAGGATCACAATTTACATCTAAGATGATCCAAGATTTCATAGAACACTATTATATCACTCATATGAATTCATTCCCTTACCATCATCAATCCAATGGCTAAGTGGAGTTTACCAACAAAGAGCTATAAAACATCTTGACAAAGATAGTAGACAACATCCAAAATGATTGAGCCAAATATTTACCAAAATTAATTTTGGCCAACAACACTACATGGAACTCCACCTCATGATTCTATATATATGAGTTGGATAATGGAAAAAAACCATTACTTTCAATAGATTTTGAGTTGCAAACAATAAGAGCAAAAATGTAGGTTGACATTAACTTGACATAAGCACAAAAAGAAAGGATCTTTTAATTGAATGAATTGGATCAATTGAGACTTGAAAAATACATATTGAACATATTTAATATAAAATAAAGGTATATAATTACCATCACATCCAAGAAATAAATTTCAAATTTAGATATTGGGCCCTACTATTTGACTCAAACTACCAACAATTCAAAGATAAACTTTGTACTTGATTTTTAGGCCCATATCAAATTGAGCAAGCTTTTAAAAATAGATTTGTCCAATTATAACCAATTGATGGGAATAAGAAAACTTTCTATGTAAATGGACATAGATTTATTTTACATAATGAACTCTAAATAAATAAAAAATCATCAAGTATAAACAAGTATATTTTTTTGGAGTGGAAGAAACTTTTTCTTCCACTAAAATTCTATATCTATGGTTCTAATAAAGGAAAGGGGTTAAAAACTATTCAATGTAAATGTGTGTATGTGTATAGATATAATAAATGAAAGGGGATAAAAACTATTCAATGGAAATGTGTGTGTGTGTGTGAGTGAGTGAGAGAGAGAGAGAGAGAGAGAGAGAGAGAGAGAGAGAGAGAGAGAGAGAGAGAGAGAGAGAGAATAAGGGAAAGTTTAATCAATTAGCTTCTTTTCCTAATAACAAGCAATAAAATTATGTGTTATCTCATAGGATTTCCCCTATCTTAAATCTGTAGCTTGTTGTACAAGTGCCTAATGATACAATGGAAAAACCTCTAAAGCTGTGGGACCTTGGCAATTTGAGGTTAATATTTAGAAAAGGCTAGCTTCCTTTCACTAAATCTAATGCAAATTGATAAAATACTAATTTTTTATAAATCTCACTCTTTAGTTCTTTTGGATCCTAAAATAGAGTTTTAACAGGAAAAGGGTTGAAGAATTGAAAATTACATAAAACTAGAAATATGGAAATTTCACCAAATATTTTAAAGTGGATCTAAATTCTTTCTTGACAAACACAATAGAGATGAAAATAGTTTGAATTTTTTTTAATCAAAAACTCATGCAAATTTGGAAATTATATGTGGTTAATAGTTTTTGGCATGCCTGATGGGAATCAAACCCACAATCTGTTGAAGGATTTTGGTGTGTTATTCAATGCATCTTGCCATTCAAGGTAGTTTATTTAACACCATGGTGAATCCAAAGATCAAATATAATGGTTTAAGTAGTCCAAGCTCTTAAATATTATCAAAGATTAGGATTTAGGTGATATTCTTGATCTTTTACCTTTTTTTAAATTAATCTAATCACCTGGTGACTCTGTTAGTATGTGTTTATTATTGAAAATGTAGACCTGATTGTTCCTTATTTGAATGCATTAATATGTAAATCTTTCATGTAAAATGTACCTTTTCCCCTTATACTTGTGAAAATTCATTTTCTTTGCCTTCATACTATCCATATTATATTGAAAATGTTGTTGGTTTTATCCCAAATAGCCCTGTCATAATAGGATATCTTCATTTTCATAATAATGGCCTCCATCCCACCATATTTCATCCCTCTTGAGAACCTATTCACACCTATGACTAGCCTCAATAAGGATACCTTACTCCCAATCTACATTAATACCCTCCTAATCAACCTCAAAAGAGCATTAATGATATAAATCTTGATTTCTTGAGACAACTAATGGAGATTGAAAGAGAGGAGTATATTAGGTAGTAATAAGAGCTTGCTTATCAAGATTACACACAATAACAAGAGGTGATGGGATCATGCAGATATGAAGAAGAGTGAATGGCTAGATAGATCATAATGAAGGAGTAGATGCATAAGTTATTTATACATATGAAATAAATTGAATCACAACCAACCACCTCTACTCTTCCCTTTCCTAGCTTCAAGAAAGATAAATCCTTTGCACTTTCAAGTATATCCTTTGATTTCAAGGTTCCAAGTTTTAGAGGGCCCCTTCCTTGAAAGAGACCACCCCCATTCCTCCTCAAAAACTCCAAACATAGTCATGGCATCCTTTTTGAACCATGAATCCTAAATTCAAAATGCCCAACCTTGTAAAATCCCCGTCCTCTACATCAGTTGAAACCTCTTGCCCTCCCACCATATCCCTTTTCAAAGGAGGTCTAGTTATATGGAAGGAAAATGAAGACCATTTAGATGAGGAGGAATATATTTCAAGTGAGTATTATGAGGAAATCATCATTAGCATCCCTCTTTGTGCCACTAAATTATAAATTTTAGAGACCTTGCATCAAAAAAATGAATAAAATCAGCCTGCATAGTTGGGTAGTGCACAGGGGTAGGATCATGAGGTATTCTCTTGGATAAATGATCTTCCATTTAGTATGGAAGAAGATGAGGTCATTCATGAATTTATAATGAGACCTCTCATGTAGAAAAGTGAAAAAAAGCTAGAGGAAGATTTATTTTGGGATGAACTAGAGGAATTTTATTCAAGCATTTCCATTAAACCAACATCTATTAAAGTGAAAAACCATGAGCAGTAAGAAAAATAAGATGAATCAGATTTGTTCCCAACTCAATCACTTAGACAGGTGTATCCTACATAAGGGAGGAAAATTATGATTGCTCAAACTTTATCTTGACAAGAGGGTGCCCTATCAAGTACCTAGCTCAATTAGAAGCCAACAAAGAGGACTCATCACATGTTATGCTTAATTTAGAGCACAAAATTAAGCATAAAAAAGAGTAGGATAAACTTTCCTATCCACTCCAATACAATTTTTAATATGAACAATTTGATTGGGTAAGTGAGTTTATTTAAGTTCTTATAATTGGATAAGTATGTCATCAATTTTTTGACTATTCACTCCTTCATATGCGATTGGTTGCCCTCAAACATGTAAAGCATGTTAGATTAGTAAGAAAGGGTAGTTATTTTGTACAATAGTCAATGGCTTTGTTTAGATGGCCTTTTCATTGGTTAGTTTAGGATAGGTTAGTTTTTTTTTTTTAATAAGTGCTTCTACATAGGTCAAACTCATTAGGAGTTTTTTCCACTAGGATGTGTTTTTTTTTCCTATTTTATTCATCTTCAAGCAAATCCTAATTTTTTATTCCCTATGTTAGAGTTTGTTAGATCAAAATTGACACCATGCCCAATCTCTTAGAAGGATACTGGATTGTAAATGATTAGCAAGTAATCATCTCATAGAAGTCACCAAAAATGTTGATATTTTTGTCCCAAAATTTTCATTACATCTGATACATCAAAGGATACCTCCTTTGTTTTTTAGGAAAAACCCTTAAGCCTCCAAAAACCCGTCTTTCCTTTTTTCCTTTTAGAATATGAAACTCTTGATATAATTTGCACATATGCAAATTATTTCATGGATTTTGGGTCCCACAAAGCATCCAAATCCATTTCAGTGGAAGCCAAAACCTGACGTACACTTTGCACATTTTTATAATGAGCAAAATTCATGGTGGGATCTAGATCCCATGAAACACCAACTCCTGAAACTGGTAGAATACAAAACTCAACATGCACTTTGTACATTTTCATAATGTGAAAAATGCAAGGTAGTATTTGCATCCCATGAAACACCAACTCCTAAAACTAGAAAAACATATAACTCATCATGAAACACATTTACACAATGTGCAAAATACATGGTGGGCTCTAGATCCTTCAATGCACCCAAGTCAATGGAATCTGGAACTCGATGTGCACTTTACACATTTGCAAAATGTGAAAAGTGCATGGTGGGCTTTATAACCCACCTAAACCTAAAAAACATAATTATATGGAAACCTTTAGGTGCTTCCAACACTTCCAAACTCCATGGGAAATTTTAGGTGTTCCCAAAACCTCCAACCTCCATGATAACTTCTAGGTGCTTCTAGCACCTCCAACCTTCATGAGAACTTCTAGGTGCTTTCATCACCTCTAACATCTGTGGGAACTTCTAGGTGCTTCTAACACCTCCAACCTTTATAGGAGATTCTAGATGCTTCCAACACCTCCAACCTCTATAGGAACTTTTAGGTGCTTCTAGCACCTCCAACCCCCATGGGAACTTCTAGGTGTTCCTAACACCTCCAACCTCCATGAGAACTTCCAATTGATCCCAACACCTCCAACCTTTATGGGAACTTTTAGGTGCTCCCAATACCTCCAACCTCTATGGTAACTTATGGGTGCTTCTATAACCTTCAACCTCTATGGGAACTTCCAGGTGCTTCTAGAACCTCCAACCTCCATGAGAACTTCTAGATGCTTCCAACACCTCCAACCTTCATGGGAAATTTTAAGTGCTTCTATCACCTCCAACCTCCATGAGAACTTGATTATTCTAGCAATAAATGGATCACTATGAAATAATTAGAGATAGAAGGAAAATATATAAGGAATAGATCAATAAGGACTTTCAAAAGAGAACTATTTGATGTTGAGAAAGAGAAAACATATTTTACACTTTATATTTTTTATAATGTGGAAGTTGTAAAAATCACAAGTGCAAATTGTAATTTCCATTTTTACAAGTATAGATTGATAAAAAAAGTGTAAAATCATGAGGTACAAATTACAGAGTTCATTTTGACAAAGTGATAAAGACTTAAAAGTTGTAAAAGTCTCACTTACATTTTGCAATTTGGGGTTTTGCATGGAAAAGTAACTTGGAATTATTTTCAAATTTATCTATTATTTTAAAGGACCAGTTCTATTTTAGGCACCTCTTTTTGCATGAAAAAGTTATTTTCAGCCACTTCTAGATGAATAAGGCTTTCATGAAGATCTAGTAGTTCTAGTCACACCTTACCATGCCCTGATACACCAAAAATCAAGCCCAACTCATGCATGCCATTTTATAGCGATTCCATAATTTCAAAAATGATAGAAATAGAAGAACTCACCTCTTTTGCATGAGAGTTTTAGATTTGCATAATCTCCTTTAACTCAAAATTCAAGTTTTGTAAACTACATCTCATCTTAGAGATATTTTATATAAAAAAGGGCAGACCCTATGGCCCAATCTATATTTTTTTTAGTTATATTTTTTGAATTTTGAATGTATTTACTACAAGTTGTAACCTTTGGAGAGAAATAAAGTTGAATTTTTGCCTTTCTTGTCTTTAGAATCTCTATGTTGGGCAATTTATTTGATTTTTTTTGGAAGCTTTGTTTTATTGTTTTAGTCTTAAGAAAATCCATCTATGGTATTTTACCCTCTTGATAATATTGTTTGGAATAAATATCTTTTTCCCTTTTCTGAAGAATAGCTAAATTACTACCTCTGATTTCCAAATTTGCATGAGTTTGTGCTTAAAACAAAATCAACCTATTTTCTTATCTATTGTGTTTATCAAGCAAGCATTTATATCCACTTTAAAATATTTATTACAATGACTATATTTCTAGTTTTATATAATTTTCAATTCTTCAAACCTTTTCCCATCAAAACCCTAGTTTAGGATTCAAAAGAAATAAAGAGGGATATTTCCACAAAATTAGTATTTTATCAGTTTAAATTAGATTTAGTGAAAGGAATCTAACTTTCTCTAGAGATTAAACTCAAATTTCCAAGGTCACATGGCTTTGGATGTTTTTCTATTGTATCATTAGGCAGTAGCACAATAAGCTACATAATCAAAACATGTGCAATCCTATCTGAGAACAATACCGTTTTCCAACTAACCAATTATCCCCTTTTAGCTTCTTAGAACCAATTAAATAAGGAAATGAAAATTAAAGTTAATCTAGGATATTATTAAATTTTTCTATTATTAGACTTAATTTTGAGTTTCTAATATTGCATCATATGCACTCATTTTTTAAAAGCCACATTTTCCATGTACTCCATAACCATAAAATGGGGGTCTTTCCTAAAAAGGTCATTTCCTCATATCCTTTGGTTATAAATGGAAAAATTAAAATTAAAAATATGGACATTATGTCACCTTGAAGTGACATAAAAAGGTACTTATTGCAAACAAAGAGTGATGATTAGGTAAATTGAAAAAACAATTATTGAATCATAATCAAGGGATGGTGGTAGATCTTTCACATATGTGTGGGATAACAATCAATCACACCCAAATTCATTTTCACACCTCTCCAAAACTATCAAATCCATTTAATTTTATAATCTACTGATTACCTTAGGATCCAAGCCATTATTTCATTATTTTTCACTCATACCCATCTCTCATTTTTTGTTCTTGCTCACTCAACCCTCTATGTATCATATCCTACATTGATTTTTTTCATTCCACCAAGAGCATAAAATTTTCCTTAATTTTTTTTTTTTACCTATAAACCATGGGCCACAAGAATTAATTTAAGCCAAAATATGTGGAATTATTGTCTTTATATGGAGTAGTGGTAGAGGTAATGGAAGTAGGGTGTTTATTTTTTTTGGAAAAAAATTATGTCTACGATGAGCAGGTTGTGGAGAATGTTTTTGTCAATATTAAGAAGGAACCCTTTAAGGTGAAAGGAGTAAAAATTCTAGTATGTGCCACCATTAATATTGAACTTTATGGCATTCCAAAAGTTGGCATGCATATACATAGTAAGCCCTCCTATAAGTATTTGATTCAAGTTTTTCATGTAGACAGAGATAAAATGCCTGAGTTAATTATCATCATCAAAGGATAATGTAAGGTTATTAATATAGATAAATTTTTTGAGCCATGGAATACTATTTATCTTTAAGTGATCAAATTTTCTACTTGTGGTGGTTAGCTGGGAAATCTATTGGGAGCCTTCGTGAAATGGACCATAGATTTCACCTATGATATTAATCATCAATATAATTGGTTCACACAAGAAAACATAAATATAAAAAATATAGCCTCACCCATTCCATTAGCATAGTAATCATCTAATTAATTTATCTCTTTCCCTAATTTATAAACTACATTGGTACACAAATGAAACCATAACATAAACTTGTCATGAACACCTTTATAACTAAGACAATAAGGATTTTTAATATAACATTAATAATCTATGTTATTATTCCAATAAGACAAGATTAATCATCATAGAAAGAGAGTTATAGTGAGAAATAATCAAAATTTTATCAAACAATAAATCTATTTCTATTGATCAAAGTTGTCATTATATATATATATATATATATATATATATATATATATATATATATATATATATATATATATATATATATATATATGTATGTATGTATGTATGTATGTATGTATGTATGTATGTATGTATGTATGTATGTATGTATGTATGTATGTATGTAGATATGATTACCTAGATCTGATTTCATTAACAAATTTTACTTCACAATCCAATACCAAATTAGTTCCCACTGTAACTAATATTGGTATTTACATATACATGTTTATCTCTATGCATACAATGAAAAAAATATCCAACACTATTCTGCCATTGAAATTTTAAACTTGCATTCAAAATCACACAACATATGCACCACCTATTAGTTAACAAGTGTATGCTTAATAAAATATTCACCATGTTATTTTAACTAATAATATTGTCTAAAAACTATCTTGTACTTTCAATCAAGGTGAAAAATGACAATAAAATGAATTAAGGTAAATAAAAACACTTACAAGAACACTAATTCAACATAATATCATGATTATAGTATATATTTAAAATACATGTTGTTTCATAATATTAACAACATATATTTAAATCATTAAATTCTCAACATAACTTAAACTCTCAAATTTTATAAATGTTTCTATCTATCTTCTCATGCTTGATTTTAACTAAGTTTTGAAGACTGATAAGGATATTTATCCAAAATAAAGTATAGATAATAGAGAGGAAAACCATTGATATGAGTATGGAAAATATCCAGTGATCAATCTATTATAATATCCAATAAATTATATATGTCAATAGTAAAGGAAAATGTAACCAAGAATCCTTATTTTCCTTCTACATGAAAATAAGACCAAATTTACTCTTATCACTTGTTCAACTTAGTAAGTAATTTTAAGCCAAATTTAATAATGATTTAAGAAATAAAAACAACATTATTCATTTACAAGTGTATCCTTATCTATATCAATTAACAGATAAGTAATGTGTCATTCATTCATTTTTGTGTGTGTGTGTGTGTGTGTGTGTGTGTGTGTGTGTGTGTGTGTGTGTGTGTGTGTGTGTGTGTGTGTGTGTGTGTGTGTGTGTGTGTGTGTGTGTGTGTGTGTGTGTGTGTGTGTGTGTGTGTGTGTGTGTGTGTGTGTGTGTGTGTGTGTGTGTGTGTGTGTGTGTGTGTGTGTGTGTGTGTGTGCGTGTGTGTGCACGCGCGTGGGTGTGTGTGTGTGTGTGTGAATATATGTATATGTTTTATTTTATTCTCCTTAAAGTGAGGCACTTTAGTTTTTTACCATCTCTATGCTCAAACTAAATCTTAAAACCCACTTCTATGTCCCAATTAAGGATATATATACCTTATAAACTAACATAATAGAATGCCATTCCTATAAAATGGAAATTTCAAATAATAACCTAGGATTATGAAGGTATTTCTTAGATCACAAAAGGCCTACAATGCCTTTCTGAGCCAATTAAATGTAAGTAGAATGACATAAAATAATAGCTCACCAAATGTCATATTTCATATAAATGAATTTATGTATAAAAACAAACTATACACCAAGGTAGAATTTAAATAATAATCTTTGTATACCAAATCACTAATCAAATCATTTAATTAGGAATCTCCCATTCCATAGTCACAATGATGGGTATAACATAATAAATAATAATTACAACAAAAATTAAGCATCATATAATTGTATGGCACTTACATTGACCATACATATCCAATACCTACACCTTAATAACATTATGGCATAGCCATCTAGTATTATGCCACCACCAACAAGGGCTACATATCTCTTAAAAATTTAAAACAAAAAAAACATCTGATAAACTAAAACTTTTAGGAAGATTTAACCCATTAATAACCACTAGAGGCCAAACATGAAATCCAACTAGTGCTAAGCTGCCAAACCCAATTAATACACAACCCATGTTATAATATTTTTAGTTTCATTTGATAAAATGTGTTTGAAATACAAGTAATAATAATTTCTCAATGCATGGATTGCTTTCTCAATACCATAATACCAAAACATAGCCTATAGATAAACTTTATCTTCGTAGGTTTTGTAACCTCAATTTCATCATATCTAAAGGATTATACTTACTATAACATGATTGATTCATTTAAAATTGTCATTATTCCCCAAAAATCATCAAAATGTAACAAGATTTTACCAAATGATTTTAGAGTCTTACTGATAAGAATAACAAGATAAGGCTTTGGAAAAAGGATGTCATTTTGTGGAAATGAAACTTCCTAGTCACCAATTCCTTCAAACATCTCCTCTTCCCTAAAAAATTCACTCCAAATAGTAAACAATAGTAGCAAGGAGGCATTAGAAGTATATCAGGTAGGAGCCTCTAATTATTTTTTCACTTCTTCAAAACCCTTTTTATTTATTTATTTTTTCTATATTTACCTCCTCCCTTCCTGAGTGGTACCTCAATAAACTAATTTCATGGCTCAAGATCTTGGGTGGGGCATTGGAAATGATAGATAATAAAAATTCTCATAGTAGATATAATTGTGCCACCCACTATTGCACCATTTTCTTGGTGTCCCACCAATTCCTCATAATGGCACTTCACATGTAATGCTTTTAACCAAATTAAAAAGCAAACTTCCACTTAACATTATTTAATTTAATTTTAATTCCTTAAATTAATATTTTATATGCCTCACCTTGATTTTTTTATTAAATTTTCTAAAACCAAATTGTAATTTATTTTTAATTACTAAAAATTATAAACATCTAATTATATGTATTTAATTAATTAAAAAATATTCATTAATATAACTATTAAACCCATGTAATAATTAATTAAAACTAAACATTTAAATGTTAAACACAATAATGACCAAAACCAATTAGAAATTAAAGTCTCATGGGAAAAACTAGGTGGTGTCCATTTGAGACTTTCAAGGACTTACCCAACTGCACGACCTCCAAATTGACAAGAACCCAATTTGATAGATTACCTATGATAACTAGGTTATTAAAATAAATCTATAACTTCTACTAAATAAAGTGTTTAGAATACACACATGGTTAAAACTGATCTTTACAAGAATAAATTAATATAACATGTCAATCCTAATTTTATGGTAAGTTGTCCAAACATCAAAAACCATCCACCGTCTATCATCACCACCTCGAAACCCATGATCACACACTAAGAAGCATTAGTGACTAAATGTATCATCTCTAACATCATCATCATCATCATCATCATCATATATATATATATATATATATATATATATATATATATATATATGATGATGATGATGATGATGATGATGTTAGAGATGATACATTTAGTCACTAATGCTTCTTACTGTGTGATCATGGGTTTCGAGGTGGTGATGATAGACGGTGGATGGTTTTTGATGTTTGGACAACTTACCATAAAATTAGGATTGACATGTTATATTAATTTATTCTTGTAAATATATATATATATATATATATATATGATGATGATGATGATGATGTTAGAGATGATACATTTAGTCACTAATGCTTCTTAGTGTGTGATCATGGGTTTCGAGGTGGTGATGATAGACGGTGGATGGTTTTTGATGTTTGGACAACTTACCATAAAATTAGGATATATATATATATATATATATATATATATATATATATATATATATATATATATATATATATATATATATATATATATATATATATATATATATATATATATATATATATATATATATATATATATATATATATATATATATATATATATATATATATAATGTGTCTACATGGGTCATAAAATACTTGGTTCCACCTTTTTATCCCTACAAGGAAACATAAAAACCAATCATACCACCTCTTAAAATGAATCACCCACAAACTATGCATACATGTGATAAAACCAATACATCACAACCAACTCGCTATGTAAGGTCAATGATAAAACACTATAAAAATTTGAGGGGTATTACATTATCCCTTTATTAAAATATTGTATTTTCCTAAATGAATCAATCAAAACTCATGTGGAAATAATACAACCACAATATATCATGCTCAATTGATAAAATTGGAATGTTGGTGTTAAAACCATTGAAAGATCACGTACACAAAACACCATTGGATGTAACATTATAAAATAAATTAGTGCCATCATATGGAAAACATATAATGAGAATAATAGTGAAAAACCATGAAAACATACTAAAATACCAATAATGCTAAAAAATGTTGAGTCAAACTATCATACCAATCCCTAATTTTGAAGTAGACCATACTACCTAACTAAGCTATAATGATCAATATTAACTGGTGTCAATTGAATAACAAATAACCATGTTTAAATAATCAAGTAATCAATGGGTCATAAAACCACCTCCTTATACCTTCCAAAGAAACATACCTACTTAGACATCCCAATAAGTAGGATAGTATCATGTAACAACCACATCTGGTGAGTGGGAAGGATGGTGCCATGAACTCACCAATACGAATTTCCCATCTCAACCTAATAGATATATTCCAAGATATTTATTCTCCCCCATATATGTACAAAGCACCAATAAGGTACATACATAGCACATATGAAACCAACATATATAGTCACCAAAATAAATTAAACTCAATTGATCATGTAACATAAAAACCAATAAGAATGAGATACAATGGTCTCAAATGAAAAATATAAAACCAAAAATTTAAATTATAATCAATGACTGGTCAATTGATTTAAATCATTCAAAGGCAATAAAAAATGGTGCTAGTTTGAAATAAACTTAAAATAAACTATTTGATCAAATGGAAATATGTTTGAAAAAACACTAATGAGATATAGATAAAATCACAAACACTATGTGACTTTATAGTTCACCCAAGGGCATCTGAACTACCTCCTAGAGGTAAGAGGCATCTCAATTATCAATGATGATGCAATGATCTCTTATTTTGTGAACCATAGGGAAATGTCTAACTCCTCTACTTATTTTACTTCCTTATTCCTCCTATTGACCCCTTTTGGTCCTATTTATTTGATTTTTATAACTTTTTTGATCTTGTTTTGAAAAATTATCATTTAGGACAAAACTTTGACTCTAGGTGATGAAATGGCCCACTCTTTTACTAAATCACCCCTTAAATTACAAAACTATCATAGTGGTTTTGTAATATATGTGATAGTTCTTTCTTTAGTAGATAGTTTTATATTAAAAAAAGGGGCAGTTGTGAAAATGTAGGTATTTATTCTATCACCCAAAGTGGTAGTTTCCAAACTTCCCCTTATAATTATCTTCCAAAATTAGCTCCAAATAATCACTCTTTGATGCATTTTGCATGTTTTTTTTTCATTTCTTCAATCCATCCTAGTTTCACCTCAAATCAAGCCTATCTCACTCCATCTTCTATTTTATTTAATTTTGAGTTCCTCACAAGTTTATCTTCTAGTTAAACTTAGTTAAATTCCTTCATGCAAGCTCCCAACTCTTTCTATAAAAGGCCATTTTTGGCCTGATTTCATATTAGAAAATTTACATTAGAAATTATTTTTAACAATTTTTGTAGTCATAGTCCTACAATTTTTTGAAGGTCTAGCCTCTATAGTTTTCATGCTAACTACATTTCCATAAGTGAAGTGTTATTAGTTTAACAATTAGTTTTTGCAAACCAGAACATTAGTTAGCTTCAGTTCATCTACTCTCTATTTTTGGTTGTACCATATCCTTCCCAATTTGTTCCATATCTTGGTCATCCTCTAGTTAGAGAGTTCCCAAAATCTACACAAGGATGAAAAGATCTATCATACTATGGATTGTTTCATAAACATACTAGATGAATTTAAATTGATTTATGCCTTGTTCAGGTTGGAGTATTTATTTATTTATAATATTTTATTTCTATATAAAATTATATTAGTGTGTTTTTTATTATATTATATTAATTCCATTATTTAAAAAATAGTAAATCTGATAGGGATTATTTATTTTCATTGTCTTTGTTATCAAAAAAGGAAAAAGTACTTAGTTTTGATTGTGCTTTTATTCAAATAGATTTATTTTCTATCCATTAGAAAAAAATTCCATAGAAAATCCCCAATAATATCTTATTAAACTTTAAAAACATTTCCATCCAACATAACATTTAATTTTCAAATTCAAAACATGTTCTCTTGCATTTAGAACAACTAAACAACCACAAGAGTTTAGACAATCTTAGGCATAGAAATAGAGCTATCACAGTTCTAATTTTTTTGTTTGTTTTAATGAATTAAAAGTTTTTTTATTCCCTATTTAAAATGGAAAATCAAATTTTTTATTTCTTATCTCTCTTTTATCAAATCATTCAAAAATATTATTTACAACAAACTAAGAATGTTGAAGGACTATTGTAGCTTGTTTGTAGACAAAAAGAATTAAAAAAATGTTGTGACATTATTTTTATAGATTGGATTTCCTTTTATATTGATTTAATATTTATAATACACAATTTTCATACTTAATATATCTCACATAAACAAAACAAAAACTATAAAAACATCACCACCTAGTTTGCAGTTATACAAAGTTAGGAAAATCAACACCTTGCATAATAATATAGGTTTCTTCTTCTCTATTTTACATACATCATGAATAATTATAAAAGGATAAAAATAATTTTTGTTTTCATTTAATTTCATTTTTTTCATTCCTTTGATTTCATCACTGTAATTTCAATAAGAAAAAGTTTACTTCCATAAACTCAAGAAAAGCCAAAACCAAGCCAAAAACAACAAAAAATCAAAAACAAAAGTGTCAAGAATCCTTGAAAATAGATGAAAGAATATATATTTAAATATAATCCTTACCAACATGTGTAAGCATTCATGCTCTATCCAAGCCTTGCCTACTCATGTAATCATCCCATAGAAAGCTTTTCTTTAACATTATAACAAACATAAAAAACAAGTCATTATCTTACATGATTATACACTTATAAATTGGATTTTTCATAACCTCATTTGGATAAAAATTTATAATACATCATGTATTATCTAACATAATTTATTCCTCAGGGTTAGAGTACTCGATCCCATAGTTGACATATAAACCAATATTTATACCGAGCTAAGATGTGAGGTTTTTCATTCCACCTTGATTCCTCATCTTATTGTTGACTCATTGACTACTTCAGCTGAATAAAAATGAATTCCTAATCCACCTATAATTATCCTTACTCATAACAAAGGTTGTCACTATTATTTTATGCATACCTAGTTTTCCATTCATACCTCCTTCACTTCCGCAAGTCTAGCCTCATCTTATATCATTCACATTTTATGGATGACATTGATTGAACATATAAAACCTAGTAGAGTATATATTTTATCATGGGTTATTAACCCTAATCTCCCCCATTTCCCTATTCTTATCATTGACTAGAAGCTTCACCTTCTTATGATCTAAAAAAATGAAGGACCTTAGAGTTCTATTTTAGTATAAATTAATACTATTAGAAATAATTATGATTTTATTGATGTATTTAGGTTCCATAAAAATAACACATAACATATCTCATTCATCTGAAAAACCAACCCAATCCATAGCATATCCATTACATTTTTAGCCTTGGCTGAGCCTCGAAGAGTTGAGTGCATAATTTAGCATGTGTTATTCACATGTAAATAATTGGTGAACCTGATGTAAAGGACTTAATTCTTTGTGTATCCATTTATTCCTCTTATCCTTTCCCTTCTCCACCTTCCCTCCTCCTTCCATTTATTCTATGGGTATTCATATAACCCCAGAATATGTCTAGATAGGACATAGGTAAATCTCTTAGACTAAAAAGTTATAGGAGAATCATTTAAATTATATTGAGCCTTCATTTATGAGTTGGAGTATCCTAACCTTTAATAAAAATATATACTACCAATTATATGATTACTCTCATCCCAAAACTCAAACCAAGAGTGGGGTCTCCATTTAACAAATATGAGATGTATCTGACACTGTGAATAACCACATTGAATCCAACTCTATGACTCTTAATAATGGAGGTGTGGCCACTCCTCATATTTCTATGAGGCCATACATCATCTTATAAATCCCATACTCAAAAATCATATATAATATGATCATTACCTATGGAGGATCCATCACTTGGAGGACAAGGTTAACCATATGCTAGCAATTATACATCATCCTATAAGGAGTCAAGATGCATCTTACCCACTATTATAATCCAAAAACACTACCCTTGGAGATCTTACCCCAAAATAACATCTTCATACTACCCCATCTCATTCCTCTACCTCTCCTTCATAAGAGGTCCTTAGGCCCAACACCAACATTGGTCCAAACCAACTCATGAGCACCATTTTGGGTTGTATTCATGACCTCAAGAATAGCCAATAAGCTCTAGGTCCATGGATAGGCCCAAAATATCATACACCAACTCATCCCTCTCCTTATATCATCCAAATAATGACTCATCTAGTTCCATAACAACAAGCCTATATGATTATGCTATAGCCAAAACTTATACCCCTATAAAACCATGTCTCTGACCAATCCCTTAGGAATATCCTCGCTAATGATTTCCCTAATATTAAAACATATAAATATAATTCATCTTACCAAGTAACTATAAAACCTTTATTAGAGGCTTATACACTTACGTTCCACCTTTGTGAAATGATGCAGTAGCTAGTAATCCACTATATTTTACACCTCCAAGTTACATACCTCCTACATACACTTCCCATATACATACAATACATGTCCCACATTATGTAGAATAAAGTTATGTATAAGACACATAAACCCCACCAAAATAAACCTCCACTCCTCCTACATCTAATGATATTCCCATTTACTTTCATATGTATTCAAAATCCACTCATTCAGATAACTATTTTCTAGTTTACTCCACTTTGCTTTATCAAGATTCTTATATTCCTTATAGTTGTTACCTAACCAAACCCTATATCTCTTCACCTTTTAATTTCAATCCTAATATAATTAAAATTGATTCTAAAAACATGGGGACTTGCATTGAGTACCTCAATAAACCTCTTGATGTCAACATATATAGGGTTCTTCTCCCACATCCCCTATCAAACATTCCCAAATTCAAAGGGAAGGGCTATCCAAAGTCACACATCAAAGCTTATATTATGGATTTTAGGTAACTCCTACTTTGGGATGGGTTTGTTGTAAAAGTATTCCCCAAAACCCTTGAATGGATAACACTCAATTGGTATTATCACCTCCCCGAGGGGTCTATACATTTTTTTTTCCAACTCATGATTGATTTTTTCAAAACTTTTGATATGAAAAAAATCTTGAAGATTGGCATACATAAATTCTTACACATCAAGAAAGAACATAATGGGTTTGTTTCCCATTTCATCATGTGATGGCAGTTTGTCTTATATTCCTTTATTTATGCATCCAATATGGATAAATGATAATTGTATTATCTCTTCATTTATTGCATTAATAAGGAGACAAGTAAATATGTCCATAAATTTCCATACTAATCCTATGAATAAAATTTTTAGATACTAAGTGAATTGACTAGGTGGCTATTGATGTTTTAGTATATTTCTATTTATTTTTATTAATAAATAAAGTTACTAAAAATAGAATTTATGATACAAGGTTTTAAAGGGATAAATGTGATGGAGGTTGCACACCATTGATCCAAAAAATTGGGAATTCCTTTTTGGCTAAGAAGGACTACCTACACACAAGAGATAAATCAGAAAGGATTTATTAATAAGATAGTTAACTTGACTACCTAATGCAATATCAGTTCTAGGAAGTAGTGGAAAATGAAATAATAAAAATTAAAATAAAGCATATGATAAGATGTGATACCAAAATTAAATGGATTAATCTATTGCATAGATTTTATCAAACTATTCATTGCAATAAGCTATAATTGAATCTTTTTATTCCTATATTACTTTTAATTATTCAGTGACTACTTCTAGAGTATGACGAAGATAATTGCACAAAGTCCTAGCTCAAAGGAATATCACTATGATCTATGATGAACAGGTGAGGGACTATGGGTAAATCATATATGGAAATCACATCATGTATAATGCATGGAAATGCCATCTACAAATAAAGATTCATGTTTTTAAGACCAAAATTAATTAATTAAAATTAATTTAGACTATTAAACTAGCTTTAGAATGTAGATAGAAAATAAAAACAAAGGGATCAATGTTGATTATCTCCAAATTGTTATAAATTATATTAATTTATAATGATTCATGTTAGGAATTATCATTGATCTTGATAGTGGAGAAAGCAAGCTCAGGATGGGGCCTAAAAGTGGGATTTAAGGGATTTGAGATGACTTAGGAATATTTAATGATTATCTATCTAGACTAAGGGAAATAAAAAAATGTAAAAAAAATACCAGACTCATAATATATTCAAATGAGAAATATACTTACCTCTGAAATGCTTCCAATATTATAGAGAATTATCACATTGATGTGGATGTTCTTAACCTTTGAATGAGTGAGGATGTACTAAGATAGGTATGTATTTATTCTACATGTATTCTAGGACAATTTCTATAGCATTATAATGTACTAAGTTAGGATCATTTTGCTCAAGGATGGTCTAATTTTAAATTGACATCAATCTTAACAAGATCGACAATGACCCTGGGGAGCAGTGTTGATCCAGACTAAGTTTACCAAGTTAATTCAAAAAAACTTAATTCATGAGGTTAAACTTAATATAGAATATTTTAAATGGATTTTTTATAATGATAGGTTGTTAAGAGGTTAAAAACAACTTACTTATAATAAATTTGGGAATATTTGACTATATTTAAGGAGGGTTAACTAATTACCTTGGTAGAAAGTAATTAATAAGAATAATTACGCAAAGTAAGATAATAATAGTAAAACTACATTAAATAAGATAAAAAAGGATGGGGAAGTGGTAAGACACATATATTAATACTAATATAATGGTGTAAATTTGTAGTTTATACATTTGCCCCTTTTTATTGAGTAATTTTTGATAACCTACTATGAGATAAAAACCAGGATGGGTCCAATGCCCCAGGTTTATGTGAGGACGTATACCCCCCTAAAATCAAGAGTTGAAAAAGGATGATGAGGTTGATATGGGTATGAAAATCAAGTGGTAATTGATAAGGTATATTTAAAATGAGTGTCTAAGATGTTAAGATAAGCATGAAGTACAATGCTACACTAATAATATATAGGATATCTAAATAAAGATACTCCAAGGAAAACAAGTAATGGATTGTCATAACCACGAACATGAATCATGATCAAAGGTAGTCAAGAGGGAAAAGTATATAATGGGTTGACCAAATCATTCAATGTGCTTGGTACATGTACACTACTTAGAGACATTTTTTTATCAATATGAGGTACACTTTTAGGGTCCATAGGGGATAGATTCTTAAATGAATGTAAACCTATCAAAGGATGTGGGACAAATCAAGGGTTCATATCCACAATCCAGTAGTGTTGGGTAAAAAAGAATGGGATAGATATAATTTTTGGCCATTTTTGGCCCACATATGAAACTCTTGCATGGTTTGATGAAGCAGTAGATTCAAGGCTTAGCAAGGAGTCCAAGATTACAAATTAGAAGAGATCACACAAGTTGTCATGTTTTTTTTAACATTTGAAACATGTACCAGTTTTTAGATACCCTATGGGAGGTAAATAATGCTTGAAACAAGTGTATGAATGTAAGGGATCCATCTAGTTCTTCATTGAGTTCATCCTGACATTTTGGATCCAGTAGTAGAAAGTCTAAGTAGGTAGTTTTTTGAAGCTATATATCACATGTGTCGATAAGTTAGGTAAAATTAGTCATATGGGTTTATTTTAAATTGTGTCAAGATCATATGTCCCAAGTTTTAGGTCCTTTGATAAATTAAAAATGGAGTTATACATGTGTAAAGTTTCCCTTTCAATCAAATTTTGCTCAGATTTCCATACTTAGCCAAATGAGCTCAAACATCCCTTGAACATCATGCAAGAGCAGATATGGACCAATAAACTTGAGAATTTAATATATTCACTTTGAAATCCCCTCAAGACTAGTGGATCAAATGGGTTTGTTCCGTTTGATCTTAGGAACATCTCTTAAAAGTTTAAGGCCTCTATGACTTTTGATCTTCAAGTTACAAGCCTTCAAATATTGACATGAAACATAAGATGTTCACGTGAATGTCAAATTATAGCTTAGGAAAATATATATATGTGCTTAAAATTGATGATCTATAGGACATGAATCATGTTATATGGAATGTTGAGTAATGGTCAATGGGATGTCAACTTAAAAGACAAAATGAGATAATCCCTTTGAGATTAAATTTGATCATCGCATGACCATAAATGATGGTCATGCAAATGTCATTTGATGGGCATGAGGACATCATTTTTATGGTCATGAAATAGTCTTTTCCTTTTTGACCATGGGTCCCAATTGATCAAATGGTGAATAGAGTTCAAAGAGTTAGTGAATCTCAAGGGTGAATTTGTACATGAAAAGTATTAGGGATGTATTCAAATAGAATAGGATCAATGGTTATCAAGCATTCATACCAATTTAAATCAATGGAGTGAGTTAGTTAGCAAGTCAAAGGTCTAGATCAAACTTCAATAGTCAATGAAAATAAAGGTCGATATTAAATATGAACCCAAGATTCTTGATGGAGCTTAAGGAACTATTTTTAAGCATGTACAAAAGGGTTTTTTAAGGTCATATTTCCATCATGAATATCATTAAAATTCCACAAATTGGTCTAACTAATGTAGTAGGATATAAATAATTCAAAGGGGTTATTATTGGAGCTAATATTGATCTCTAATTTGATAAGTTAGAGCTTGCAGGATTCATTCTTGTGACTGATTTGCCATGTTAAAGAAGGATCTTTGTATAATTAACTCTTAGTTCCTATAGAATATGAGTGGGTATTTTTATACCCAATGGATACTATAAGGTTTTACATGGTCTATAGATCTATTTTAATATAAGAGCTATAGGAAAACCAATTCTCTTAGATTGTTTTTCCATCTATAGTAGACCTATGGAATTGGAGTAGATATAGGTGTTTAATACAAAGGGCCTCATCTATCAACATGGAATTATCATGTAAAAAGTAGGTAATCTACCACTCAAGGCATGGCCTAATTATTAGTTTCAATATTTAAGGATTTGCTCCTCATGAATAGGTCAAGTGGATTTAGGGTCTCAAGATGGTGAGCAGGTACTCAGAGAGGTAGGTGGGGGAACTTGATTACACTAACAAGGAATTGGTAATCATGTAAAAAACCCTTATCTCTTGTAGGACACTTTTATTTAGAACCTTGAACATGGTCTTGTGTTTATTTCATTAGTGTTCTAGGAGTCAAGCAAGGTGGATCAAACCATAAATTAAGTGCATAATTGATATTATCTTAAGTTTACCTTTCATGTTTTATTTCCCTCTCTCTCTATCCCTTTTCCTTGGTCATTAGTAAGTTTTATTAGTGGTAACGAGATAAAAAATGCATTAGAGGAGCTAGTCTCATTAAAAAATCCTAGAGGTTTGACCCCATTATAGGATATCCATAGCTTGGGGTCATTCCAATGTTGGACTAGAATTTGAGTAAGGAGGATTGAACATCTCCTTGCTCATTTAGGGTGAAATTTTATTCTATAATAGTTCTATCATTCTTGATGGGACAATGGTCTAAAAAAGTGGAATGATATTGGTGTTTCTTTATTTTGATAAGCTTTTGGAAGCAAGTAAAGTAGCACCAATGGCAACTACAAAGTAAAGGTTATGGTTATGAGAAGATGAGGTATGTTTCATTAAAATATTTTAGTCAATTTTACATCTCATTTGATATATGAGGTCAATATGAATGGCTATGGTGAATATTCCTATTATCCACCTCCTTATCAACAGTTTCAATATGACCCTCATAATTCATATGAGCTTAATTAGATGTACCAAGATTTTTGTCAAAGATATGAGGAACCTTCGAAAGTTTCTCATGATCCTTACTATCAAGGGAATAGCTCTTACCTTCCTTATGATCCTCACCAGCAACATGAAGACCTATTTTAGTCATATTGTAAGAATATTTCCCTAATCCTCCATATTAATAACAAGCCCGCCATAATAGTGCTCCTCATCAACCCTATCATAAGTTATCTATAACAACACTTAAGTATGCAATAATAAACCTTGGAAAGTATGCACTAGAGTTGTTCTTATAAAAGTTTTATGACCAAGATGGCCCTACTCACTTGATTCATCATGTGAAAGAGTCATTACATCAAATAAAAGAAAAATGGGCACATGTTGAGAGAGAAAATTGGAACAATCTCATAAATGAGATGATGGATGTAAGTGATCGCATTTAGATCATTTAGGATAAGCTAAAATTTCTTGAGGAATAATATGTCCAACCTTGCCAATATCATGTGCCTACATATACACCACCTCAACCTTCTTATGTGCCATCCATTCATCCTTAAGAGATCATTTTGAGTGCCCCTTTGAGTATTCCAAGTTCCTCATGTGTTCCTCAGACATTTTCTTCTTGGGAATCCATCTAAGGGAGCTATCAAAGAAATAAATATTTTTATATAACAACCTACTATTTGGGTCCAAGACTCCATCCTTTCTCAAGAACCCCTTATGAATTCCTTCAAGGTTCCAAGTTGGAACCAAGTGGTGAAATCATGGGGTGGATAAAGTAAATAAAATTTATATTTGAAGGCCCAAAATAAAGGAGGATCTAAACCTATGCAAACATCTCTCATACATCCTCAAGATATTTCTTATGTTCTTTATATTCATGAAGATACTAACCACCTTAGAGAAAAGATATTCTAAGAGAATATTGATAAGTAGATCAAAGAGTTGAATCTAAGAACAAGGAAAGAGGAGGAGAACCAAGAACAAAAGGTCAAAGCAAAACCTCTATATTTTCCATTTTGGAACCAAATCATGTAATCAAGAACATACAAGATCACTCAATCCCTTCCCTCCCCTCTTCAAAGGCCTAGGTCATTTCCATCTTGGAAATCCATTCAAAGCAATAGGTAGAATAATGAGGAAGATGTGATTATGGAAGTCAAACAAGAAGATATGTAGCCTCCACCCCTTTCCCCTTAAAATCCCAAAGCCTTTGCTTCATTCAGAGCCTTTTAAGTGGAAAATATATAGGAAAAGGAGGTGAAGGTGATTCAATAAGATGTAACTATGGAAGTATAAAATGAAAGTGACTTGAGTGGCCAAGAGGTGGAAATCATGATTAAAGCACCTCTTGGCAAGGACAATTATTCTTCTATTTTCCATGATGATGTAAAGATAGAACAAGTGCAAGAGGAAGCTAAGGTAGAGGCTGAGATACAAGTACATGAAGAAGAAGTTGCTGACAAACAAGATAAATATGTCCTAGTTGGATAATTTGATGATGTTTTGGGTCAAAAAAATGCTATGCTTGTTTCTAACTTTCATTTTGAAAAGGATCTAATTAGATTTCAGATTCATGAGAATAAATCTAATGATTTCTTTGATATCTTGCATCTAGGTTTTTCTTTACTAATGGGATCCTTTTTAGGATAATATGAGTGATACCATCAAGTAAGAGGTAGTTGTTCTCTCAAGAGATGACATGTTGAAATTTTCAAACATGGTTATCAACTTTTCTCTCCAACTTCTGACATCTCTCTACTATTGGAAGCTGAGAAGAATCTCAAATGGCCTCAAGAAGTACAAGATCGGGTCCATATCCCTTAGAGGTCAACCTCATAGATATGTCAAAGGAGGCATATCAAGTTGGTCTATATGTTATTGATCAATAGTTTAAAAAATAGGAATGATTGAAGTTATTTGTACAAAGTTCACAAATTTAGGAGTATAATTGGGTCTTGGACTCATGTATATAATTCATGCACCTAAAATTGGTAGTATAGGAACTAGTTGCTTCCCAAATAAGACATGAGCATCCAATTACTCATAGCTACAAGAGATAGTTGTCAAAAGAAGTCAAGTATGTTTCAAAGTTTTCAAGTGCACAAATTAATTTCCCATTTGACCTAGGTGGAAAATACTTTTGGATTATAGCCATGTACATATTAGACTAATTTTAATTCTTTCCTCTAAGTGTTATTTCTAGCACTTTTGTTCTTTATCCCTATTTTTTTCTAGGTTAGTTTCCTTTTCAATAAGTTCCTTGGGCACTATATTCTATTTTTTTCTTTTTGGTCCTTATATTTGTTTCAAGAGAGGTCAAAGTAGGACTACTAGCTAGTTCTAGATTCAAGTTAATATGTTGGATCCAAGTGAATAATTTATGCCTAATGAACTATACTAGGCACATGGTTTGGGGTAAATTTCATAGATAGGCATGCAACCCCTATGATTTATCAAATATGTTGGGAATTTTTGGCCCACATATGAAGCTCTTTCATGTTTTGATGAAGCAGTAGATCCAATACTTAGAAAGGGGTCCATGATTATAAATTGGAAGAGACCACACAAGTTCTCATGTGTTTTTTAAAATTTAAAGCATGGACCATTTTTTAGATACCCTATGAGAGGTCAATAATGTTTGTAATAAGTGTCGGAATGCAAGGGATCCATTTGGTTATTCATTGAGTTCATCTTGACATTTTGGATCCAATTGTAAAAAGTCCAATAGGTGGTTTGTTGAGGCTAGATCTCACACATGTAGATGACTCAGGGAAAATTGGTCATATAGGTTTATTCAAATTTGTGCCAAAATCATATGCACCAAGTTTTAGGTCTTTCACCAAATCACAAATGTTGTTATGCATGTGCAAAGTTGACTTTTCAATCAAATTTCGTTAAGTTTTCCATACTTAGCCAAATGAGCTCAATTGTCACCAAGACATCATGGAGGAGCAGATATGGACTAGTAAACTTGAGAATTTAATGTCTTCACTTTATAATCCCCCCAAGATTAATAAATCAAATGGTTTTTTCCTTTTGATCTTAGGAACATCTCCTAAAAGTTTGAGGCCTCCATGAATTTTGCTCTTCAAGATCCAAACATTCAAAAATCAGCCTACAACATAAGACATTCATGTGAATTTCAAACTATAGATCATGAAAAAATGCATGTGCTTAAAATTGATGATTTATGGGACATCAATCACATTCTATAGAATGTCAAATGATGGTTAATAGGACTTTAACTTTAAAGACAAAATGAGACAATCCCTTTGAGATTAAATTTGACTATCACATGACCATCAATGACAGTCATGCAAACATCATTTGATGGGCATGAGGATGCAATTTTTAAGGTCATGAACTATCTCTTTCATTTTAAATAGTGGGTCCTAGTTGATTAAATGGTCTTCATTACATCATACTCTTTGATCTAATGATGAGTAGAGGTTAATGAGTCAGTGAATCTCAAGGGTGAATGTGTGCATGAAAAATGTTAGGGACACATTCAACTCATAGAGGATCAATGGTTCTTGGGAATGCATACCAATTGAGATTGATGAAGTGAGTTTGTCATCAATTCAAGGGTCTAGATCAAACTTTGATAGTTAATGAAAATAAAGGTCGAGATTAAAGACAAACAAAAGATTCTCAATGGAGCTTGAGGAACTAATTTCAACCATGGACAATAGGGTTTTATATGGTCATCTTACCACTTTGAAGCTCATTAAAATTCCATAAAGTGGTCTAACTAATGCAATAGGATATAAATAATTCAAAGGGACTACCATTAGAACTGATATTGATTTTTGGTTCAATAATTTAGATCTTGTAGGATTCATTCTTGTGACTGGTTCACCATGTTAAAGAAGGATACATGTATGATGAAATCTTAGTTCATATATAATATGAGTGGATATTTTTAGAC
Organism: Torreya grandis; assembly: GCA_037957365.1. NCBI lineage: Eukaryota > Viridiplantae > Streptophyta > Pinopsida > Cupressales > Taxaceae > Torreya > Torreya grandis. The sequence goes on from JARHVA010007771.1 coordinate 573,364, forward strand.
CTAATAGAGTCTAGAAGGTGTTACATGGTCTATAGATCTATTTTAATATAAGAGTTATAGGAAAACCAATGTTCTTAGATTTTTTTGCTATCTACAGTAGACCTATGGAATTGGATCAGATATGGGTGTTTAATATAAAAGGTCTCATCTATCAATGTGGCCCCATTATGGACAAGGCAGGTAATCTACCACTAAAGGCATGGCCTTATTATTAGTTTCAATATTTGAGGATTTAATCTTCATGAATAGGTCAAGTGGATTTAGGGTCTTGAGAGGGTGAGTTGGTACTCAGAGAGGTAGTTGGGGGAACTTGATTACACTAAAAAGGACTTGGTCATCAGTAACAAACCCTTGTCTCTAGTAGGACACTTTCAACCAATAAAATGAGCTCAATGACTAGTGGGATAACCAGAATCCTTTTGTTGATTAACACATGCAAGTAAGAAGCAATCTAGTGCTTCCACCTCATGTTTAGATCTCAAGAGCTTACCTCCACTCTCAAAGGATTTTTTATATCTCTCTTTCTATATATTTATTAGATTTTGAGCTAAAAATGGATCCTCTCTATATTTTATTTACTCCCTCTCTTGGGCATGACCAAACTTAGCCAAGATGGAACTTGTAACCTCTTGATATGAACATAAGACTATTTTAGATTTAATTGTTATGTTATAGTGTGTAAATTTCATATTTACATATGTGGTAGAGGTTTCTCCCTTGAAAAATTATGATCTCACCTAGTTACTAGTTCATTTGGTTATGCAGGTCATGTTTAGTGTTTTACATCTCTTGATTGAAGCTTGCATGTGGATATTGTGATTAGTTAGTGTCTTATTTTGGACCTCTCCTTAATTTCACTTAGATTAGATCATTTGGTTAAAATCTTCATGAAAAAATGATGTATTATAGATATTTATAACCCTAAATCTAGTCTTGTGCTTGTTTCATTAGATTTTTAGGAGTCAAGCAAGGTGGATCAAACCATAAATTAGGTGCCTCATCGTTATTAGATTAGGTTTCCATTTAATGTTCTTTCCATCTTTATATCTATCCCTTTTAAATTATCATTAGTAGGTTTTAGTAGTGTGAAGAAGCTAAAATATGCATCAGAGGAGTTGGCCTCATTAAAAAATCTTAGAGGTCTTACCCCATTATAAGATACTTGTAGCTTGGGGTCATTCTAATGTTGGAATAGAATTTGAGTGAGGAGGCATAAACATCTAATTGCTTAGATAGGGTGAAATTTGAGTCTATAATAGTAAAAAAAGATAAAGTAATTGGCCTTGGTATGGGACTATAAAGACACAAAATAATTTGCAAGTAGTGTAAGGAATAAGCCAAAATGGACATAATCAACATAAATCTAAGGGATAGATATTGATTCTAAATAATCAATGTCAATCATAAAATAATTGACATCGATCCTAAATGGATATAAATAGGATTCCTAACTTAATGGGAGCTTATTTTTAAATCAATAATACGCATTCAATAGATAAAAACTTGATTCCTTTCTACACATTTTAGTGAAGTATATAATATAGAGGCTAGTGGGAGCGGTCAATGATGGTGACAATGATCACATAATGAGGTAAGGGTAATTTTTAATGTTTCATGTTTTGAATCTTTTGGTTTTTTTGTAAGTTATTTTTGGTATTTTTAATGTTTTTACACTTTTTAGAGTTTGAAGAGGTTGGTATCAATCCAAAATGGATTAATATCGATTCCTTTAATGATCAACTATCGATTAGTTATGGATTGATGTTGATCAAATAATCAGTGATAATTGGGTGCCAATCAGTGTTGATCCCATAAAGGTCAGTGCAAATTCATAGGGGCTATAAAATTTAGAGTATAGAGTGAGTAGTGTAAGAAACTAAAAAACTTGGGGGATTTATGGGATTATAGGCACATATATTGTTAACCATGCAAGATCGAGTGCCACCATTATTAAATCAACCTAGAGAGGTAATGGGAAATGTATATTGTCAGCATCTAAAGGATGTAGGATTAGGTGGATTATGCCACTATCAATGAGTGCATAGAGATTAGGGTCTACTTGTGGCACTATTAGAGTGATGGGATATAGCTATAGGGACCTTTTGATTGCCTATAGGGGAGATGACCTTGATACTAGAGGATATCCATCATATATTATGACTACCAACATAGGGAACATATATTATTCTATTGGATGAGAGAGGATAGGTAGTAGTGCTAAAATGTCTAAACAGAGATGATGTTATAGATATTGCATTTATATCAAGAAGATTTAGCTTTGAGGTACTATATGATCAAGACTGAGATGGGAGATGAGTGATCACCATGATGATGCTAGATATCTCTTATTATGCATTGCTTTATTCAAATGGAAGGATATTTTCATGGATTTTGATATGGGTACTCACTAATATATGGAAGCATCGGATAGTGTTTTCATGTGCTCCTACACCTTTAACACAAATATACAAAGAACTATTGGGATAGAGGACACAATGATGCTTTGGTATACATGTAACCTTTGTACTATAGTGATGGGACTATGAGCATATATGAGTATTGAAACCACCAGGGATATCATGGATGGGATGGCACTAATTTGTATTTAGTGTGGGTTTTCTATGTTGGATATACAACTTTGCCTATCTACGTGAAGATGGGAGACTACAATATGTAGATTACTATTGATAGGTTTTAAAAGAGATGGAGGTGAAGGAGGTGGTATAGAGGCCATATGTTAAATTTATATCATGGTTGGGTATGGATAGGGAGTTGATGGTATGGAATTAGGTGAGGTGATTATTTGGGTGATGTACAAAGAATGTAGAGTTATTTCACTTTGGGTGCATGAGGTGATAACTTGGTCTACTCTAGGATATCCCTGAGGCACCATAGGTATATAAGAGAGATGACTCTGAGGGAGAGTTACTAGAGAAATAGGTGATAGATCTTGATATTTTGTTAGAGGAGACAAAGGGGGTGGATGTAGATGATGCTAAGGATATAGAGGCATACTTTTTATGGTGGATGAGCTAGTTGGGAGGCAAACAAGAGAAAGTGGTGTAACCATGATTAGAGGTAGGATATGCATAGATGGTGGATGTGGAGTAGAGAGGAACAAATGGGGAGGGAGAGATAGAAATAAAATGAGTGATAGTAGAGAGGGATAACCTATAGGTAGAGTGCCATTTCCTATAAGCATGGTTATTTGATGTTGATTTTGAGCATGATCACATATAGGCTAGCTTGACTGAGTTACATGGGCATTATGACCCATTATAGGTGAGTTATGATGAGATGTGTTGGTCTTGATATAGGTATCATAACTAAAATAAGGGACTCCATATATTGATAGGTTTTGTAGGAGTTGTATCATGATCTACCATAGGGGGAGGGACACAAGGTAGGAAGATGGGGCCACTAGGTAATGTTAGTATGGATAGGTACCAAATGTCATGGAAAATCTTTGATATTATGATCAAATTATTATAGAGTAGCTATCAGAGGTTTCTCGATATTCCACCCATACAACCACATAGGATCAGACTCCACAATGGACACTAATTGCTACAGCTAGTGTGGGGAGTGTATCATGAGTGAGAGATGGGAGGGATGGAAGAAGAGATAGAGGTGAGGATGGAGGCAGTCAAGAGGAACAGTGAGTACCCACCTAAGATAGCTCCAATTTATAGAGTATCCATACCTATGGCTAATTATATGGATTGGTTTTGTATATATTTTATATCATGACTTTCTTACGATGTACATTTGATCTTATTATATATATACACATGAGTTTATATACCACACATTTGTTACATTATCTTGCACTATTTGATTATGGATCTATATTATTGATATTATTTTTATAATGTATTTAAGTTTATTTATGTGATATATCATTGTTTATATTGATTATATTGTGTTTACATGGATTATGGTTTTTAGATCATGTGATGTAGCTCTAAATTTTTATCTTAATTATGGATTTATATTTATGTGTTTTAATGAATTTACAATGGATCATGGATTTTAAATCATGTAATGATTTCATGAGGTTATAAATTTATGATGTCAATAGCTATGGATTTTATATCACATGGATGGTATTTACATGGTTTTTTTTATTATACTAACTGGATTATGTGGGACATCATGGATTGGATTTTATTTCATGGTTGATTATGGATTTATATTATGCTATGGTTTTTATGAATTTAAATGATTTTAAATAATGGAAATTTATTATAAAATGTTTTATGTATTGACTAGAATGTATGACTCACTATTAGCTTAGACCCTAATGAAAACTAAGCCTCATGTTGCTTTCACATATGAGCCCTTTTATCCAATGTTAATGAGAATCCTTAACAATATAATGACAACTAAATTCATAATTTTTTGGATTTAAAAATGGAATTTTATGTTTTCAGGGAATGGGGGAAAAACTTATTTATCCAAGAATACACATCTTATTTTGTGTTTTCCAAGTTTGTTAGGTTAACCTTAAGTTAATCCATGTATATATGTAGACTGATCAATTAGAGAATTCTAAAAATTTATGAAAGTTGATAAATGTGGGAAGCTTTCATGGGATATAGTTTTAATTTTATATATTTTTAAAGGGTTTTATTATAATAGGAAACTAAATAATGCAGGAATTTTCCTAACAACTAGGCATATAGCCATCCTTTAAGGGAGTGGTCTATATGTTTTAGATGTATGTGTTTTAGCAGCTGTCCTTTGAGGGATCGATCTCCAACTTTAATCTTTTTCTTGATTTTAATAACAAATTTCCTTTGAGGGATCAGTCTACAAATTTGATTTTTCTTGATTTCATATCCCAAATTAACCTTTTTCTAGGGTGTCCATATTTAAGGATAAAATGGGTATATTGCTAGAAATTTGTACGATTCTCTTTCATTATTAGGTATGTTCAAAGATAGGGGATAATATTTTTGGATAACTTATGTTGACTATAGTTTTTAATAGGATTATTAATAGTAGAAATGTTGTAGATACAAAGCATTAAGAGGTTCATGTTATGGTTTCCCATCAAGGGAGGCCAAACGGTATGACCTAGATCCATATTTATGAGTGATAATATAGGTTCCAAGCCAATTCAAAGCAAATTTTCCTCATTTACTTCTTTCCATATTTGTGACATGTTAGTTTTGTTTGACGAAAATGTCAGTGATATTAAATTCTAATTCTTTTAAATGCTTATTATATACATGTTTTATCCATTCTAGATTAACATGAAGGTGATCAAGAGTTGTTGATAAGATGCTCATCTAAAATGGTTTTGTTGGGATTTTGGGTTTGATGACCCTGTGTCTAGGATCAAGTGGCTATGTATATTTCATTTATTTGAAATAATGGCTGGTTTTTTGTGTTTAAAAAATTACTTGACTCTATAGGGTCTAAAAGGGGTTGATACTTAGTTTCATTAGAGGTTCGATCTTCCTTTTTGAAGCTTGTTCTGACCCTCTTGAAATGTACTAGTTCTTAGGGTGGTAAAGACTCTATTAGTTTGATTATAAGGATACTCAAGACCAAAATATTCCCATAAAAGATCATCCTCTACTAATAAATATTGTATTACAACTTTTAGAGAATTACAACTTTTAGTATCATGCCCTAATATTGGATCATAAGTGCATTTCTTGTTTTCCTGATACCATGCTAGTTTTTGAGTATGGGGGTTAATAGGCTTTATAGATGGTAGTGTGATAAGGTTGTTTTGAAGGATTTGATCAAGAATCATGGAATAAGATCCCAATAATGGATCTTGGTTAGGTTTTTCCACCTTTCAAGGCATTACCATGGGGTCTACATTCACTTTCATATCTTGATTCCTTACCTTGATTATTTGAATGTTTCAAACATAGGGTACTTTATGTTTGGAATAAGACCTTATACTAAGATTTTGATGGTAATAAGGATTTAAGGTATTGTGTATTGGAATTATTATTATGGGAAGATCCTTTTGTACTAGTGTATTTTCTTAAAGGAGGATTCTATAATGATGGCTTTTGGCCTTACAAAAGGATAAGGTCCCAATATAGATGTTTTAGTTCAAGGTGGTGGCATAACCATTTTCACTTTTCCACCTCCATCCAGATTAGTAGGGATATCCTCTTTAGAGACATCAATTATTATCATTAGATGTTGTAAGGATTTACCTCTTGGAACCCTAAGACATTTGTTTCCAATTCTTGAAACATTTCCCCTATTTTCTCCTTTTACAAGATTTAGCTTAGATTGAGTTATAAGGGAAGTTGGTTTTAGAGTTGGTTGATGTAATGTAGCAAACATCTTAAGAGGAAGTGATTCAAGGGGAGTGATCATTTTATGTAAAGGTTTTATATTTACTAAAAGAGTAAGGTGTGTATCTTTTTGGATATCTAACAAGTATCCCCCTTGATAGTTTTTCATCCATTATTTTTGATTCATTTCCTTGACTAGGTTTAGGTAGCATTTCTTTAGGGGGATCCCAAATAATGAGATCAAGAAAACTTGAGTGGATATTAAGAATAGATCTAGTCATTTCAAAGGGCTTAAAAATATCTCATGTAAGGAGATCTGGGACCCTTGTTGTTTTAAAAGGTCATTTAGAAGCATTATAAACTTATTTAGGTAAAATTTAATCATGGATTGAGTTTATTGTATGGGTTTCATGATCTAAGGTACTTCATGAATTTGCTTGTACATAATTAGATGCAAAAGTATTGTTGGTGAATGGTTGCTTAAATATATCGATGGATTGATTAGGAAGAGCATTAGGATTATCTAATTATAATTCCCCTTGTTGATAAGGTTATAAACCAAACCTTTAAAATGCAAAAACCTATTGAGATCATGACTAGGTACATGATGATAAGTACATAAGTCACTTTTCTTGTACCAACTAGCCATGGGATGAGAATCATCAAGGTGTCTGCTTGGAGGAAGTTCAATAATGGAAGCTTTTAGGATTTTATCTAAAATGTAAGCGTATGACTCCTCTAAGGGTGTGTATTGGTGAGGAGGAAATCATGTTAAGGTTTTTTGTGTTTGTTTTTGGGAGGTAAAAGGTTTGGATTGGTTCATTGTTTGTGGTGGTGTTGATTTTAAGATAACAACATTTGTTATGCCCTTAGTTTTAGAATTGTGGTCCCTTTGGAGGGGTGAGATTTAAAGTTATTATTATGTAAATTAAATTTTACCTCCTCTAAGGCTTAGGGTTATAGTTTATGGGCCATGGTAAATGATTCATTTAAATTTTTAAATGATTAAACTTGTAGTGTTGATGAGATATGTTTAACACACAATATTACAAACAACAAGATTAGTTTAGGTTGAGGAAGGGAGAAAGTTAGTTCATTTATGAGGCCTCACCACCTAGTTACAAATTCAGTGATGGAATCATCATCAAATTATCTAATGGTGTATAGGATATTTATGGTTACTTTCCTTGTGATATGTATGGAGAAGTGTTCTAAGAATATTTGAGACAATTTTCCAAAAGAAAAACAAGTAGAGTTGAGGGATGGAGTTCTACCAATATAAGTTTGTCCATATAATGACATGGTAAATGTCCTTAAAAGGAGATCATCATCATAAGCTATAAGGTAATAGGTATGTATAAATTCCTTAATTTTTTATTAGGGATCTTACTTATTTTGAAATTTCATAAACTTAGGAAGTTCCCACTATGAGGGATATGGCCTAATTGGAATGGTAGGGTTAATAGGTTCATTGAAAATTTTCTCATACGTGAGCATTTTTTTATGCTTGGAGAGAAAATAGTATATATTTACAAACTATTCATAAGGATGTTCATGATGTTAGGTTGGGTATTATATTGAGGTGTACCTCATAAGAATTTTGTTGTAAATATTGACAGGTGGGGAAAACAGTGGAAAATGGTTGTGAAAGGGGATAACCAAAATAATTAGTCATGATAGGTTGAGATATATTAACATACTATGGGACTTGAAAGGATATTTTTTGTTGTGGGTAGTAGTGAAGGTGAGTAGTCACAAAGGATTATGAGGGAGCAAGGTATTGAGTAGTCAAGGGGACATATTGATAAAGAGGTTGACTTGGAGGAACCTATTGTATAGGTTGTAAATGTTGGGTTTGAGGATTTGAATTTATACTTATTTAGCTATGTGGGAGAGACATAGGGATTTAGGCTACTAAATTTTTGGGTGAAGTAGTAGGTGGTGGAGTAAGCGTAAAGTGTCTTATAGTGATATTTTGGGTTTGGGTAATAGTTGGCAAATGGTTACTAGATATTGATGGTGGTGGATTATATATGGGTTATGTTATGTTGGTATCAAAACCCATTGGAGGTGGATTGTTGGAAGAGGAAACAATGGTTGTATCAAGTACTTTAGATCCCATTAAGGGCATGCCATACAAAAAAATAGAATATAGTGTTGGAGGGGAAATAGGAATTGGTATGGACCGAGTACTAAGGTAATGGTTGAGGATAATTGGATTACTATCTAATATACTAACAAAGTTTGGGTTTCCCTATGTATAAAACTAGGGAATGCCTTCTACCATGGATTTAGGAGAGGTAAGATGACTTGGTGTGTTCTCTATGGATGAGGATGAGGTATGAGATTTTGTTTGTTTTTGTGATAATTGTTGTGTTAAAACCAGTAGCACTGAAAAAAAAAAAAACAATGAAAATACAAAGACATAATTCTTTGATTATCTCATTTTAATGGAAGAAAACATACACACTATGAAATGTACTTAAATATTTTTTTCTTTTTAAGAAAACAAATTTAGAATGTGATGGGGAGAGTGGTTAACAAAGGTACTAATAAATGGTATTTAAAAGCTATTTTTAGGTTTTATTTAATTCTATGAACCTCTATATATGTAACAGTACACTGAGGCCTAATTTTGTGTTGAAAAGAAGTACATGGCTTGGTATTGGGGCCTACCCCTCACTTCACAAACCATAATGATAAGGATGTTTGGTCATTATCCTTTGTACTTTTACCTAATTTTCATACTCGGTCAGTACGCTAAGATAATTTTCCCCTTAGTGATGAAATCTAAGTAGGCCCACTGAGGTAAGAAATGTTTTGATGCTTATTTTTAAGATAAACATGGTTTGGTTGTGTGTGAGAGAGTGTGACTATCATGATGTATTATTCCACTTAAATTAATATATGTGGATTATCTAAACAAGTAGGAAGATGAAAAGAATTATTTCTTGACTTTGAAAGTAAAAGCAAGGATTTTTTAATTTCTCTTTTTTTATTGCAAACACAATCAACAAAATGCAACTAACTAATGATTTCACAATGAAACACAATAAAAATAATGAGACCTTAGGGGTCCTATCAGGCATGCAAAAATGTTTTAGTATATTTTTGTTAATTTTTCTTAATAAATGAACTTACTAAAAAAAGATATTGTGATACATGGTTTTAAAGGGATACCTATGATGGAGGTTGCACACCATTGATCCAATGAAGTGGGAACTCCTTTTTGGCTAGGAAGGACTACCTAAAAACAAGAGACAAATTGAAAAGGATTGATTAATAATATAGTTAAGTGGACTATTGATGCAAGATCAGTTCCAAGAAGTGGTACACTTCATTAAGTGGATGTCAGTCCATTATTTTAAGCAATTAAGTGGTAAATGCAATAATATAAATTAAAACAAAACATATGATAAGATGTTGTATTGAAATTAAATGGATTGATCTATTACATAGATGTTATCAAAATTTTCATTCCAATAAGCTATAACTAAATCTTCTTGTTCTTATTTTACTTATAATTATTCAGTGATTACTTATAGAGTAGGGCAAGATACAATTACATAAAGTCATAGCTCAAAGGAAATATCACTCTGATCTATGAAGAGTGGGTGAGGGACTATGGGTATATCATATATGGAAACCACATCACATATAATGTATGGAAATTACTAGCTTAAAATTGTAGACATAAAATAAAAACATAGGGATTGATGTTGAATATATCATAATCATTATCGATTATAGTAATCAATGATGATTCATGTGAAGAACCATCATCGATCCTGATAGTGGGGAAAGAAAGCTCAGAATGAGGCCTAAAGGTGGGCTTTAAGGGATTTGAGATGAATTAGAAATAGTTAATAATTATCTAACTAGACTAAGGGAGATAAATAGAATGTAAAAAAAAACCAGACTCACAATATATTCAAACAAGCAATATACTTACCTCTAAAATTCTTCTAATATTATAGATAATTATCACATTGTTGTGTATTTTCTTCACCTTAGAATGAGTGGGGATGGACTGAGATAGGTATGTTGTTCTTCCACATGTATCCAAGGATAATTTTCCTACATTCTAGTGTATGAATTTGGGTTCCATTTTTTTAAGGATGGTCTCAGTTTAAATTGACATCGATCCTAATAGGATCGACAAAGATCATAAGGATCAATGTTGATCCAGTCTAAGTTTACCAATTTCATTCAAACAAATATAATTCATGATGTTAAACTTATTCTAGGTTATTTTAAATGAAGTAAAAAATAACTTATAATAAATTTGGGGAGATTTGACTAGATTTAGGGAGGGTAACTAGTTACCTTTGTAGAAATAAATTAGTAAGACTAATTACGTGAGGTAATATAGTAATGGTAAAACTACATTAACTAAGGTAAAAAAGGATGGGGAAATGGTAAGACACATATACTAATACTAATAAAATGGTGTATATTTGTAGTGTCTATAATTGGCATTGGTTAGTGGAGTTACGAGACTAATGGGCACATTATCACCCCAAGCAAAAATAATGGGGGATTTAAAACTTCAAGTCCAAATAATACCAATCAAGGTCTTGAGGTCATAAATTGAAATAGGAACACCACTAATGATGGAATAACTAACTAGAACAAGAAATTAAACCCTATCAATAACAACCAATATCAACTTGTAAACAACACTAGCATCGCTAACAATGTGGGGGATGTAAACCAAAATACCCCTCCCACCATCCACGTGGTTGACTTTAACCAACTACCACCATACCAAATGTGACACCAGAACCATAATGAAAGTCAATAACAACTATTTGAATGGTACCCCTAGTTTTAGAACCAAAATTATTACCAATGAAACAATCAATAAGGATTCAAACAATAAGCATAGAACATGAGACCTAGGGAATACAATCCCAATGTTGTTTACCTCTTCCAACTAATTCTTGGTCACAAAAATAAAAACTATAGAGAATATAAAAACTTTATACAAAGACTCCCAATAGATCAAAGGCAAACATTTGTATAAATGTTCTTAGGGAATGTTAATACAAGCTCCCATGCCCTTTCAAATGGTTCTATCACCCATCAAAACCAAAATCTCAAAATATACCAAAACCCCTTACCCAACCACCAAACATGCATTATGTATATTCAAAATCAATGTGGCCCACAAAACCACCCTATTCATCATAATCAACACACGATGACGTATACCCATGATATCTAAGCCTTCACCTCTGAGACTTCAAATACTAGTGTGGATTCTCAATTGGGGGTGTAAGGCAAAAATAACATGATAGGGGTCATGGAATTATAATTTAAAGAGGAGGAAAACAAATTATCATCCTATGGACCTCTATCCCTCAAACATTTTGGAAACTGGGTTTGTTCCTAAACTCATGGGGAATTGTGATTTAATTTCCAATCTAACCAAAACATGTTTTGACACATTTTATTCCTAAACTTGCTCAAGAACTCCCCTACCCATCAATAAACCTTATTTTATGCCCTAAGACTGGGGAATTTATATAGTGTATCTCCTCTTCCATAAGCTTAGATTAACCACATTGATCTGGACACATTTCTACATGGTCAAGAATCATGGGACACTAGTTATTTATTCAATTTATGAAGCCTTCCTCTTGACTCTAATATGGGAAAGAGGGTGATCTAGCCCTATTTCTATAGGTATAGATTTATAAAAATAATGTGAAAGGAGCTATGGTTAATGATGGAGTTATTTTAAACATCATCCCTTTTTAATTCCTATAGAAACTTGGTTATGGGGAAACTAATTGCTTTACAACACATAACATTGTGCAAGGTTGTGAAAGCCTCAAATCTAATTTCATAAGGACCGTTGTGCTCCCAATCACTTTGGGCATCAAGATGGTGTTAAATGAGTTATATGTCATAGATAAATATGTCAACTATAACATGATATTAGAAAATCCTTGGAAACACATGATGAAGGCTATCCCTTCAAATTTATTCCAAAAAATATGATTTTTACACCTAGGAAATTTCTTTGTATACTAGGGGGATCCTAAACCCTTTGACATGTTATAAAAAAACAATGCATAAGTAAATTGAGTTATACATCAATTACTATTTTCTTACTAATGGGGTCATAAAACCTCCCATAATTAGTCAATATTACTATATCCATAAAATCCAAAGTGGTCATCCTAAAGAAAGGTGTGAAAATACCCCAAGACCTATTAAAGGATACATCAAAATAAAAATACATAATAAACATTGAAAATACCATTGACCCAAAACCAGTCACTAGTTAGGAAATCTCTAGTATGTATACAACTAATATTATCAGCCTCTTGGAGAAGGGCACTCCCATCATCCTCCCATTTAACTCAAGAGGGGTGAGGACTTATGATTTATTTAAACCTCAAGGCATATAGTCCTAAGAGGGGTTAGTTATCCTAAAAAAAAATTCATGATATAAATGTATAGGAATTAGGAAACCCATCCTTAACTACCATCCTAAAAATTATCAATGATACCACCAAGTGTTCAACCATATAGACGCAATCCATTCTTTGTATCCACCCTTGTCACTTCTAGACAACTTTAGCGTATATTTTCATATCACACTATGATAGGGTCATACTATTTTTTTGGAGTTCCTAATCCATTGGGTCTAATCCCACTATATATTTCATTTGTTATAATTTAGACTACACTTAGGTGCATTTTTCATCACACTGCAAGTTTTCCTATGGGAAACTATACCATTCCTTCCCCTCAGGCTATGTTAGCACTCAAGGAGAAGATTTATACTATGATGATAGGTAGGATATAAATTAACATTGGAACCTATTATTACCCATGGATTCCTAAAGGGGATCCTCTTTTTCCTATCACAAATAAAGAATACCTTATAAAATCACTCACTAGATTCTTGTGGGATTTCCCACATATAATAGGATAAACAGTACTACCCATGTCCTACCAATAATATTACAATATGCATACATATGCCTACACACCTCCTACACTAAAATGAGATCCTAGTTATGTTTTCATACTCCCCACACTAATATAAAACCATAATTATGCCAATATACTTCCCAACTTGAAGAAAAGGTTAATTAATCAACCTTTTGAATTTCTGGAGTTACTTACCTACCTCAACTTAGAACTTAGAAAACAAAATTTTTAATTCCCAAAATTTATTCCTTTCCTTCATCCAAAACATAAGGTTGAATCAATCACACCTCTACAATCCCTTCCATTCACCTTAGAAAGGGGACAAACTCATTGTCCTCCTATATCTCAAGATTGGGGACCCCACAAGGGGTTACCCAACATTTTTGATATCCATATGGTTGAGATATCATAAGACCAAGAAACTTCATGAATGAATTTCCCCTTCTAAAAATGATCCATGAGTCCTTTAATATGATGGACCCAAGTGTCATCTAGGTGCTAGTGAAGGATTCATTTTCATTTCTCCTTAAGGGTGAGTCATGCCTTTTGGGTTCAATGTAGACTTTTATGTATAAAGAATGGGGTTGAGTATGAGGCATTTTTACTTGGCATGCTCATTGAAAAAACCCTATGCATTTAAAACCTAAGGATCCAAGGAGACTCATAATTAGTCTCAAACCAAGTTTTTTAGGTCTATCATACCAAGGCCAAACACCTTCAGTTATATAATACCACTATACATGAGATCACAAAGGGGTTTAAATTTATTTATAAAGAAGAATTACTTAATGAAATAAACAAACTATGAACTCCATGTTTTCCTCATATTCACTCTTTTACCACCATCCAACAATACCATAAACTGATTTTATAATCTTGATCAATATGTAGACTCTTATGCGTAAGTTTCCTAATGACCAAACTATCACCCATATCATAATGGATGATGACCTTATGATACTCAATATAGCTAAAAATGATGAGGACATCCTTGAGTTATTACAAGCCTTTGATGACCTCACTTTAATCTAACATAATAGGGGTTAATCACTTAGCCATTATCCCACCTCAGACCTTATAATTGAATATTATGATTCTTATTTTAACATTAAGGATTACCTATCCTCTGATGATGAACATAGTGTATTCAATATAGAGGGTGAAGATCTTAATCTTTCCCCATCCCCTGACATGTTTAAATATGGTAATTCCTCCCTCATCAAATAAATAATTGACATTAACATCAAAATAAGAGAGAATCCTAAGATTATCAAATCAAGATCTTCACTCTCTAAATAAGAGATGGAAGGACGTAATAAACTCCTCACATAACTCTTAAAAACCTTTGCTTTTTCCTACATGAATATGATAGGAATCAAACTTGATGTATTCATCCATATCCTATTTATAATGCATGACACAAAAGCTATCAAACAAAAAATAAAGACCATCAAGCTTAAGGTCACATTGATGATAATAGAGGAAGTCATCAAGCTTTTAAAAATTTAGGTATATTAATCCAATAGACTAATACAAATGGATGTCTAAAATTTTCAATATCATTAATAATAATGGTAAAATTAGAATATATATAGACTTCTAGTATATTAACAAGTCATGTCCAAAGGATGACTTCCCTCTCCCATCCATTAACGTCATTATTGATGCTATCGCTAGGTATGAATTATGGTCACTCATGGATGGTTTTTCATGGTTCAACCAAATTCACATTTTTTATGAATACAAAAGCAACAACTCATTTGTTAATCCTCAAGGGACCTTTTTTTATGTTGTGATTCCATTTGGTCTCAAAAAAGTGGGGGAAATATATCAAAAGGCCATGACCCACATATTCCATGATCTTAATCAGAATATTGTGGAAGTTTATGTAGATGATATTTTAGGAAAATCAAGATGATTCATAGACCATTGAGAGGTGTTACACACCATCTTAACACACTTAATTTAATATGGCATCACTTTTAATCCAAATAAATGTATCTTTGAATTAACTGGTTGAAAAATACTATGGTGTATCATCTCCTAGTGAGGGATTGATATTGACCCTACTAAAATCTAAGAAATTTTATAAATGATTCTTTCCACAAATGAATCAGGCATAAAAATGTTCTGAGTTAAGTTGGGATCCATTTGACAATTCTCTTGATCTTGCCTACACCAGCGACCCCATCATAAACCTCTTCAAAAATAAAATTGGCCTAAATTGGACAAATTATTGTTAGGAGGCATTTTAGGTAGTAAAATATATTCTTATTATCCCATATGCTTATGGAACCTAAGATAGATAAGTCCCTATAACTTTATATTATAATAACTAAGGTATCATCACATAGATTTTGGCTTAGGAAGATGACACTGACAAGGAATGTTTTATTTATTTCATTATCCCGACCCTCATTGATTATGAGATGTTATATACTTGAGTGGAGAAGTAATTCTTAGTAATAGTGTTTATAACCAAACAATTACAACCCTATATTCTCAATTAAGAGATAAGAGTAATCATGAGATATCAAGCCCTACAAACATTCCTAACCTATCCTAATCTCTAGGAAGTTTGGGCACTTCATTACACTCCTAAGTAAGTTTGATTTAACTTATGTCAACCAAAATTTCATTAATGGATAGATCATTACTGATTGGTTGGTTGATTCACACTTGGAAGTTAATGACTTCATCAATATGTATTTCCCTAATGGGTTGATATGCTATATATAAAATACTTCTATTAGCTCCTCTCCTTGGTACATATATATCATTAATTACCTTATTGACCATACTTATCCTAAAGGTGCCAACTCACAATAAAAAATATGTCTTCACATAATCACATCCAAGTATGTTATTTTAGATACATTGCTTTATTATAAGGCCTTTGATGGCATGTTACTCTAATGTGTTGAACAAGAAGAGTCAAAAAGAGTTTTATTTCATTATCACAATGTCATTTTGGTGGACATTTTGGTGGCCATGTTACTACTTGAAAAATACATAGGATGGGATACTTACAGCCCACTCTAGATGATGATGTTATTTAATATGTACATAAATGTGAGAAATTTCCACATTTTTTAGATGCGATACATACTCCCACTAATGCATTACAACTCATAATAACTCCATGGCCCTTTTTTACTTGTGTCTTGGATGTAGTAGGAAATATCTCCCATAATTTTTAATATGATCATGACTTCATTACCATAATAACTAGATATTTAACCAAGTGGGAAGAATAAATTCCATTAACAAATATCACCAAATCAATAATTGTAAAGTTTATCTTGAATCAAGTCATCTAAAAATTTGGGTCCCATATGTCATCATTACTGACAATGAGTCCCCTTTTAAAATACCAAAATTTGTGAACTATGTAATAAATTATCTATATCATAAATTTCATCCTCCTTATATTATCATCAATCCAATGGTCAAGCCAAAGTTACTAATAATACCTTGAAGTCCATTTTAGTCAAAACTATTAGAAATTATAAATGAGATTAGCATCCACAACTCTATCCATCATTATGGGATTATAGATCAAATATTAAGATACCTACCAAGGCAAATACATATTCACTTATGTTTGGATCTGAAGACATTACAACCATAGAAGTATAAATAACTAGACTTCATGTTTCCATAAATATCCTTCTTGATCAAGAAGAGTATAAAGAGACATGACTAGCCTAGTTATAACTCTTAAACGAACATCAAACTACCATTATAAATAATCACATTTCTTATGATTATCCTA
The DNA here is from genome assembly GCA_037957365.1 of Torreya grandis. NCBI lineage: Eukaryota > Viridiplantae > Streptophyta > Pinopsida > Cupressales > Taxaceae > Torreya > Torreya grandis. The sequence continues at coordinate 590,356 of JARHVA010007771.1, forward strand.
TGGGTAGACAATATAATAAAAACATCCATGAATTCTTAATCAATGTAGTAAACCTTATACTCAAGTTTAATAGTTGAATTGATAAGAAGAAAGGAGAAGGTCAAAATTTTAGACATAACTAGTTAGGCCCCTACTTAGTGACTGAAGACTTAAACAACATAGCCTATCAGTTATGAACTCTAGAGGGTAATGATTTTGGTGATTCCATGAAATATTTTCACCTAAAACACTTTTATATCTAATATTTTCATATCACTTTATTCTTATTTTCATAGGTTACATGTTTTCCTGTATATCAAATGTGATGTTTAGTAATTATTTGGTTATTAATTCACACAATGTAAAAACTTTAAAACTGTGGCATATCACATCATCCCACTCTCACATTACCTTATCTCCCCATATAAACCATTCTCAAAATAAAAAATTTACATTTGTATTTACCTTAGTTCTTATGAATAGAGTACACCCTTTTCCCCTACATCTTCTTACATAACTTAAAAATATGCTAGCCTATAGTTTAGCCTAGAGGCTTATCCATGATAGAGTCTCCCATTTATGGTTTCTTATGAAAATAGAACATTGACATTCTTAAAAATAATTAACTTTACTGACCTATCTTTGTCCTCAGTGATGAGCCCTTACATTTTATTAGTTTCATGGGGCCAATATTTGGGGGTAAACACCTAGTAGATAAAAAAGTAAACACTCCTATGAAAATCAAAATGTTCATAAAAATAAAAAATTAAAATTTCACATCTCTCACCCTTATACTAACCTTGGTTGGTGAGTCTCACATCTTACTGGTTATGTAGGGTTAATATCAGGGAGAGATGCCCCCTTAATCACTTACATCTAGCCTTTGGTGATGAGCCCATGTGTATTCCTAGTCACATAAGACTAGGTATATGAGATCATAAAGAGAATTAATATTCAAATGTAGAAGCAATATCAAATCAGAAAGTGTCCAAATATAAATTTCTTCAAAAGGATTACCTACATGTCTATGTTTAAAGAGGACATTTTTTTCCCATTCATCAGTTTTATCAAGTCTAGTCATCTCTAGATGAAGCCAATAAAGTTAGAGTTTTATAAGTCTATCAATAAGCATATTTTCCCCATTGCTCATAAGTATTAGGTCATCTTCCTTTTTCTTGTGAAATTTTATTATATGGTTTTATTCTCTATCCCCTCATATTTATCCTATTTCCCCTATCATTCCTTGCTACAAATTAAAATTCATTTGTTGTGTAAATAAAAAACTAGGTAATCACCTGCAAAATAAATGTTATCAAAATTATAGTTACATAAATCTATCCATCACATTACATCATTTACATACATTATATTCTCATGTATACATATGCATCTCCCATATCAACAATAAAAAATAAAGAGATACTTATACATATACATCATCACATGCATAACCATCTAGAGTGCATGAATTAAAAATAAAAGAATGAAAATTAAAGTCACATCACATGAATTACAAGTTTTTGAGAGGTAATCCAAAAAAACACATGTGCACACGTGCATGCACACGCATGCACGTGCACGCACACACACACACACACACACACACACACACACACACACACACACACACACACACACACACACACACACACACACACACACACACATCATAACTATTGAGTTTATATAAAACATATGTCTAATAAAAGATCTTGTATAGAGGGTTAATGTGTCTCATGGAATCTTAAAAAATAATAAATATATATATAATGGAATATCAAAAACATCTACAACATATCTTGGGATCTTGTCCTCCTCTTATGAGATGGTCTCGATAAAAAATAATGTTGGGGACTCTTACTCTTATAATGTTTCCTAATAAATCCACCCTAAAAATATACCTAATCCTCTCTAATTTTAAGGCCAAAATGATTTCCCATATTGGCACCTACCTTTGATTTCATCACCTTGTCTTACGGATAGAGGCTTTACTACCTCTTCCACCCACGATAATATCTAGTAGGACCTTTGACCTCTTCACTCTAGACATTAGGGTGATTTTCTTTATCCTAGATAATGTCACCATTATAAAATCATGATAATTTTGGGTGAATACATATGTATGATGATCAATACCCATGGGGAGTCTAGGATCGACCAAAGTCTAGTCTTTAGTTAGACTAGTGCTCATTTAAAAAAAATTGATCAGGGTGTCCCTAATCATCTACCTCTAACTTCCCATAGTATTTTTATCACAAACTAAAAATGTCAATGTCATATCCAACTGATATAAAAATATAATACACATAAATCAAATACACAAATAAAAGAATCAAAGTACATTTTTTAATCAAAAATATGTAAATCAAAATTTTACTTAGGTCTCCATCATGCCACTTAGGGTTAAAATCATCCTCTACATCCTCCTCTTCATGCATTATCAAAATCCTGATCTAGATAAACATACAATAGAGACTCACCATATCAATAAATTGGGTGTTTTTGTTGTAAAAGGTCCTCCTATGTGAGGTCTTAAAACTATGGTGGTGGTGGTGGTGTTGGTGGGCCCATATGATGTTTCCCTAATAATCCTTGACCTCCTCTTCTTATAGTTGGATATAAGGGAGGTCCATATACCATTCTTAGTTGAGTTGGTCAGGTGATTGAAACCCATTTCAAAAGTGGGTGTCATTCTAAACATCCCATTATCATTTCACTCGAATCCTGTATGCTCTTGTAGACAATCCCAAGGACAGGAAGGTTACTCACATAGGGCATGACAAAATGCCAGGGTACCCTATCCACAATGTACCTAGACCTATAAAAACCCATCCTAAACTTCATTCTCCTTGGAAGTTATTTTAAGGTAGGTTCCCTCATTATCCCATTACATAACCATGTCCTAGTAGGGTAGGGAAATTAGCTTAACCATTGTCAGAGTCCCCACTATTTATGGAAAGGTATAAAAAGGAAGACACACATGTCCATCTAGTGGCCCTAATATTCTTAGAAAATCTAATCAGTACTCCCCTTTGGTAAGTGATAATATGCTCATAAATCCAAACCATGATAGAAACTAGGTTGATAATTGAGAGGGTCCAAACCATGGTAGCTATCAAGTTGATAATTGAGAGGACCTCAGATGGGCCACATAATAAATATCCCTATAAGTTTAAGCTAGTAACTCCTATCTCTAAGAGTAATGATCCCCCTCTATTCCCAATATGATAAATAATTGGTGACCAATTAAATTAAAATATATTAATAAACATGTATACCACAATATAAAATGGAATTATACCAATAATGTATTTACATAGGTTTAGAATTGATGATCCCTCCACCCAAGAAAGACTCATGTTACACTTCACACACATTAGTTACGTTAGCATATCCAAGTGCTTGTCCCAACTTTAGGATTTATGGTCATTATCATTATCTTGAATATAAACTATTTAACCTAACATGTGAAGGCATGTAATCTGGTAGACATCAACAAGAGTGATCTTCCATTCTCTAGGGGCTTGGGAGAACACAAACATGTTTCAAAAAGGGTCTCAATAGGTCAAAATATCACATAGTAATATGTTGAATGTTGGGATGATCCCCACTTCTACTATCCATATAATCTTGATGAGGTAAAAAATGGCCATCTCATCTACTATAAATAGTTCAAAAAACTATGGGATCCAATTCTTCTCTTTATCTCTACTCCAATGTATATATTCCCTTTAAATAGAAAAAACTTGAGTCAACTTAAGGACCAAACTTGCCCCTTAAAATATCTCATTTTCATTATATGTTACACATTAAAAAGGGATTAAAATACCCCCTATATAAGAGGTAATTATGAAATACCATATATGGTTATGCGACCACCACATGTGGTTATATAACCACCACATGTAATTACCTAACCACCTCTAAGCGGCAGTTACAAAACTACTTGTTCTACAAATTGTGACCATTACATAACTTTTAGTCTAAAAAGACCATAGGTTATATCTCAAAGTGGAAGTCTCATCCACCATCCACATTCCCTCCTAAACCCACTAAAAACCCCATAAAACTCACCCTCATTAATAAAATTCTACATATTCCTAGCCTATTCCACTAACAGTCAATTCAAAACTAAAATTTCTCAATTTTATTAGATCTTACCTAAATTTTAAGTGAAATTAAAATTTGGGATAAAATAGAAAAAAATTAAACTTAAAATGATTTAAGTGATCTTATTTTTATCCCTATATTTGAATCAAGAGGAATATATAAATGAAATGGCACAAGGGTAATAATCAGATCTATAGCAAGATAATTAGATGTTAAACTCATATATAGGCATATGTTGAATTCATAAATTTGAGATAGTCTAAATATGGAAAGTAAAATTATGATAGAGATGGAAATAATAAATAAATGATGTACTTAGGTTTTTTTATGCTAATGTATATATAAATCTAGAATAGGCAAGAAATATAATAGAAGATTACTCTAGTATGATCATCAGATTCTAGATCTGACACTTTTGGGCCTCTAGACACTATTGTCAGCTTAGGATAGTTGTGTAAATATTAATATCTATATTTGACACAAGTTTAATATATAAAATACCCACTATAAAATGATATGACCACCTAAATGATTCTAGGTTATGCTTTGCCATCATTCTAGTGCATTCAAATTTGGGTCATGGACTATCACTCCTTGTGAAATGGAAAAAACCTAGTTTTCCATCTTTATTTTGACCTTAGGGGAAAATGGGTTAGTGGGAACATGATTTCAATCTAAAAATATATATCCCAGTGTTATTATTCATTAATTAGATAGCCATACTCTAGAAGAGGGCCCCAAACTCATGTAGTTCTCCCCTATATGTTGGATTATGTGTGAGTCATGCAATATGTGGAGAGAAAGTAGCAGAATGACCTAGCTTGTAACTTGAAAAATTAGTCTCTTATGTTTTTAATTTAGTAATTCAAACCTATATATGTGTTTTACCTATGAAGTGTGTGGAAATAAGGAAGCGTTATTCAATTAAATGCTTGATATAGTGATTTTGATTAGTTCACTTGGTCTCTTTGATCTTTTTACTAGGTCTTATAGGTGAGGAATGAATGAGGGTTGATATTGTATTTATATCAATCCCTTTGGATTGATAAATAACATTAAATCAATTAGGCTATCAATTATGATACATTTCATTAGCAAATTAGATGACTTTAGGACACTAGGCACTTGTGTTAGGTCATTACACTAATGTTGACACTAGTGTGTGTCTTAGATGTAAGTGTCCAAGGAGTAGAAAAGTAGGTATAGGTTCATAACTTGAAGAGATGGAAGATAAGTACATTAACCATTATGGGTAAGATATAATTCATAATCCATCAACATAATACTGGTCAGACTAAGAGATGTAAGAAAATGGACATAATATAGAGCAAATGTGAGACTTGTGGAAGTAGGAAAGCTCTAAAATCGAGATGAAAAACCAAGGTCAAATTTTTCCAAGTGTACAATACTAAGTTCATATATAATACAAATATATCATATACATCCCCCACTTTTAATCTAGTAATGAAATTACTAATTTAGAGGAAAGGAATGTGTAACTAGGTGTGTATGCACACCTTGTCTTTGAATGTGCCCAATTTGAGTGCTTTGTTAGTGACTAGCCTATAACCAAGAGTATTTTATATTGTATAATCATTGCATATAATCTATAATTGATATTACTTGAAATAGAATGAAATTTAAAGAACAAGGTTTAGGAGTACACATGCATGTCTATGTAATTGTCTTGCCTATTGACAAGTTGATATGAAAAATATCTATCATTGTAAGGCTCTAAAACTAAGATTATGAAAATTATAGTTAAATATGTAAAGTTCATAGATATAGTGAGATATAGAGAGAGATATTTTAAGTCACATGCCCCTAACTTTAGAGTAAAAGTGAGTTTCCACCTGGTAGCTGAGATTACCTTAACCAAGAAACCCAATGATACTTATAACGTGGTGAGGCTGGATGATACAATCAAGTTCAACATAAAAACTTAGAAAGATTGATTGATTTAATATCTCAAAAAAACCAAAATTTTAACTAACTACTATAGTAGATTGGCTTAATAAAGTCCGTAAAACTCCATGAGGTATTTGTAAAAAAAAGTCTATAATGTGGTAGTAGTCCATAAAAGAGTTTTATAACTTGAAACTAATTTATATTTTTAAAATATTAGGCACATGTTATATAACATATACACCTTATATATGTCTCATTTTGAAAATATGTATAACAATAGTACCAATGTATATAAATTTGCCACAACTATGAATCTAAATCATATGAATTTATGCTTTAGCTAATTTGGAAAACTATGTAAGTGTGGAAAACGTTCTTTCAAAGCATGCCCCCACTATATATAGATAAATGTAAAATCTTAATATAAGTAAAAATATGGAGAACATGTTTCCAAAACATGCCCCACTATAAATTATAGATTCTAAATACTAAATAGTTTTGGAGAACATGCTTCTAAAGAATGCCCCCACTAAATCTAAGAACTAGGAATGTATGAAATCCATGCTCATATGACATGCCCCCACTAAATTTGAAATCTAATTTAAGTACCATATATTTAATGAGTATGGATAACATGATTTTATATCAAGCTCCTACTAAATCCAGATATGAAAATCGGAGAACATGTCTCCATAGCATGTCCCCACTAATATACCCACCTTGAGGTGAGGGAAAGATAAGAACTAGTAGTTACCTCACCTCAAAATAATAATAAAACTATATAATTTGTGAATGTAACCATATATCATATATAAGGGAACATGTCTATGCAAATTTAGCATTGAAGCACATAGAACCAATGTGAGCATATGTAGGTCTAAGATGTATGATAAAGATCACGGTGACATCTAGATAGTAATAGTACAAGCTCAACAATTAAATAATAACACATAAAAGATCATGAAAAATCAAGTTAAAAGGTAATGTTCTAATGAGACCACAAACAAGGGGCATGTTCAAATGTTGCACAATCAAAGGGACATGACTTAGTCAAATGTCCATAATGGCAAGGATGACATATTTAGATGTCCATACAACAAATAATGACATATGTAAATGTTAATTAAATCATACATAGGCATGAAGGCTGGAAGTAAAGGAGTATTTTCAAAATCTCAAAAAATCAAGATAATAGGAGGGCAAGACACTCAAGAAAGTGCATAAATAAAAGCATAATAAACCTGCATAAACATATTATAATAACCCATGGATCAAATGTGTAAGGAAAAAATGTCAAGTTTATGGCATTTCAAGTACCCTACATAAGATATAATCTTGGATAAATGCATGTATAGGTACATATGTAAGCTCAAACATGATAATGAAAGGTGATCATCAGATCATATAACCTCTATGTATCAAGATCAAATAAATAGATGCCCCCAATGTGTACATTACATGAGTAAAGGGAAGGCCCAACATCTAAAATTGGAATTGATCGTGTATTTATGTATTCTTGTATCAAACTCAAGTATAAGTGTGAGACACATGTGTATGTAGGGATAATTAAATATGCCATACATCAATATGGAACTAACACATAGATGCCAAGGAACTAGTAGAACATGTAGGCACCAAATTTTTTTTGTATTTTTTGAATGTTTTTTATTTTTTTAATATTTTTGGAATTTTTGAAGATGAAAGATCATCCTATGATGCCATCTAATAGATGGTCATATATGTATCCCCACTATGAACCTAGTGCAATAATCCATTTACATTATCAAGGAGCATGTATATGGGCAATACCTATCATAGTGGAATCAAAGATGCTCTGCATATGTAAAATAATACTCGATGGTCATGAAGCAATAGTAATAGCTCCAATATTATGGATTTTTAGAACCCATTGTTGAGTGTTTGTTTATTTTTATGCATAGCAGTAATATGTAAATTTAGAGGTGCTCTAGATATCTAAACATGGTGTGCAATAGAAGATGGGGATTCTAAAAAATACATTGTATGTCTTTGGTGTAATGGTATCTCAAGTATTAGCCATCTCATATAGGGGGTTGCATGTTGCTTACCCTTTTACAGTGAATTAACATTAGTAGACTTGATAACTATATTTTTGTGTATTAGTTTCTCTTGTTTAAGAGGATGCTCATATGTAATTTCAAAAAATGTAATTACCTAATTAGCATGAATGTATTTAACACACTCATACACTGTAGATGGTACTATTCAAAGAGTGTTTATCCAAGGTCTTCCCAATAGCATATCAAATATGTCTATGAAAGGGATAACTAAAAAGGTAGTAACCACATATGGAGGACTTACCTATAAAGGTAAATCAATATCTCTATGAACCTCTTTGGAGTTCCCATTGAATGCTCTAACTAATCTGGTAGAGGGGTGTAAATCATGATTCATATAACCTAAGTGCATAAGTAATGCCATGGTGTAAACATTTTCTCTTGGACTATTATCAATCATAACACTTTGTATGGGGTGTTTATCAATATATGATCTAATGAATAGATAATAATATCATAGTCATCACCTTTAATTTCATTTTCATCAAAGGAAATAGAATCTCTCTAAACCATATGAGGTATATGTTGAATGTAAGTACTAATAATCCAATATAGTGGGTGTCCATAATGTGATGGAGGAGGATGTGCATTATATGCCATTTTCAATTTTGGTTCCTTCTTAGAATGGTCTTGTAAAGGATTGTTAAAAAAAATCTATTTTTGGTGATCACTAGGTTATAAACTTGATTCCTTTGGAGGATCCTCAAATGCAATATTTTGGTCATCAATAAGATCTTGGATCTTGTGCTTCAAGGTAAAAATTATGCTTGGAAAATGTCTTGGTCCTTGATGATAATCACAATAAACATTCGCATTATACCCTTTGGGTAAAGTTGAACTCATATCAACCTCAATAGGATGAGGGAGAGATAGAAGATGGTACTCTAGTGACTCTGGGAGTAATGAAGATGGTGAATCAGGTAAACATGTAAAATGTCTATAATATCCCCTTCTTCTGCATAAGATATCAATAGAGACCCTTAGCCTATTTAATTCCTATAAGCTTTTTGGGAATAGACAAATGTAATATTTAATTATTTAAATTATAAGTTGTCCTAATTCATTTATAATGATTTCTTATATTTAATTAATTATTAAGTTGAATAAGGGAAATTATAAAGTGACTTTAGAAAGTGCCACTAGACTTGAAGTACAAAAGTAAAAATTCATTTAAAAATTGACACTTTATGAGTTGAGTGAGAAAATAAAATTTATAAAAGAAAATGAAGTATTTTGTTTCATGAGGGTTATAAAAGGATCCATTTTGGATATTTCATTTTTTTTTCAAATCTATTAAGAGATTGAACATTTGTATAGTTACAACCCTAGGAGGAAAACCCTAAGGCAATATTGGTTTCATGGACAAAAATGCACCTAGACAATCCTTGGTGGATTCATTTAGATTTCATAGGTGTGTAATTTTATTGAAGTATGAAGAGTTTTGTGATGAAAGGAGAATTATCTTTCCCTATTTATATTTTTTTCCTGAGTGTTGAAGAGTTTAAGTCTCAAAACCCTAGGCACAACTATATATGTGTGTGTTTTAGGTAGTTTTAACGTTAGATGCTATCATTTCTTGAATTTTTTAGATCATTATTATATGTTTAACTCAAGGTATTACTATTTAGGTGAATATTTATGTGATTATATTTCTATAACAAGAGATTTGGAGGTCATAATTAGTCATTTAAAGTGTTGATAAAATTTAGACCCAGACTAGCATCTTCAACATTCATTATTGTAAGTATATTTGGCATCATTTTGGAGGTTAGAAAAAAAGATATTTACATTTTTTTATTTATGAATTCTAGAACAAAAAACTATATTATTCATGTTAATTATTTATAATTCTATGAAAATATTTCTAAGAAATGCCTTGAGTAATCTATGAATGACGGTATTAATTTTTTATGAATATACAATATAGAATTATAGTTACAACTATTATAAGTGATTGAAATAAGTATTTATTAATAATATATTATGTGCATAATGTTTGATGAAATGTCTAAAAGATAAAATTATAAAAATTGTAAAAGTGTAAATAATTTATGGGTAGGGATAATATAGTGGTATTACAGCCACAAATCCTACCAACCTATTGGGTGTTGAACTAGTTCATGCAAACAAATTGTTCTTATACATCTAAGTGAAGGAAATAACAATTATTAGTTAATAATAGGTAAATTCAACCCTATAAAAAACATATTATAAGAAACATAATAAATTATAGGTGAACTACCCATTACATGTTTATTTGAGGAAGAGGTTCTATGAGACATGGGAGATAGGAATGAAGGCAACACTTTGAAAATTATCAATGATATTTCTAGGGGATAGCAATAGCTAGTTTAATTGATAACTCATATGATGAAAAATATGAGTATAAACAAGGTAGATCATAACAATCTAGGAAATAATGGAAATAATGGAGAAACCAATAACACAAACATTCTAACAATAACTCTAGGGTAGCTAGTAGATCAACATCTAAACCTTTGATACCAACATTTTTGCAAAATTAAGTTATAGCAGAAGGAAATCAATAGGATGTAAAAGAGGGTTATTTTGGATTGGTTACATGAGTACCAATCATTAGGAGAGGATTTTAATGTGATTATGTCAGTATCTAAAATTTTCTAACTCAATTTGATAAATAAGACTAGGAGAGAGAGACAACATACTTAGGAGTTACATTATAAGATGGGTAAGTTATCCATTCCTAGTTTTCATGGATCCAACAAATGCATTGCACATGTAGTGGTGTAAAATATAGATACATACTTTCAACTTAATTGCATGATGGAAAATAAAACCATTAAGTATGTCACATTACACTTAGAGGGTGATGCACATGATTGGTGGTACCATTGGTTGGTAACATAGGATCATGGCCTCATTGATTCATATGTTGATTTCACTCAAAGATAAATAGATATATTTGATAAGAAATACCTATAATTGCACTTTTGAAAGTTTTCTCAACTTTATCAATATGGTTCAGTGAATGTCTACATATCAAAATTTTAGAAACTTGTATTCATGATACTTGATGTTTTAGAGAAGAGACTCACTATCCTTTTCATCAAAGGGCTGACCAAACCAATTCTAGGATAAATAAAGGAATTTAAACCACCTTCTTTGTATGATCAGATTAAAATAGCTATAAACATGGAGTTTTTATCACCTAAGACTAAAATTCAACCTAAGAATTTCCCACCTAAGAAAGATAATAAGAAACCATTTCAAAAGGATTGGCCTGAGAAGGTAATTTTTGATGATGAAACCAAAAATGAAATATGATGGAAAAATCTATGTTTTTCATGAAAGGAGCCATGGGAGATAAGACATAGATGCCTAGGAAGAGTAAAAGTACATTTCATTAAGGTTATATCAGATGGTGAAGATGTGAAATAACATATTGATTATAAAAGTGACCATGAGGTGGAAGGGGTTGAATCAAAGGAGCAGGAGACTAAATAAGCTATTGAAGGAACTTCAGGTGGAAATTTTTATACACTTTAAGCTACTCCTAGATATAATCCCTTTAAAGTTATAAGATTATTTTAGGGTTAATGATTGATAGTATTAATTGATAGTGGGGCAACCCATAATTTCATTGATCACAATTTCATTGATGAGGGTCTAGTTATGAAGAGAGGCTTTAGGTGGAAGATTTTGAAGGATTTAATGTTATGATAGCATATGGATTCACCATGATTTATACAAATAAAATATCATAAATTAATTTGATGTTAGGTAATCACATGGTGATAAATGACTTTTGTGTAGTTGGGATAGGCAAAATGGATTTTATTTTAGGAGTTTAGTAGTTGCATTCACTTCAAAAATACTCATAGAACTTTCAAACAATGGAATTGAAATTCAAATTTAATGGTAATAAGGTGGTTCTTTATGACATATATAATTAAAAACCTCAAGTTATTATATCAAAGAGGATGGAGGTTATTTTTAGAGATGGTCAGGTTGTTTGGGTAGCCCAATGCTTTGTGTCTACCAAAAATACTACATATGGTAAGAAGCATTATCATGTTGATGTCTAATCATTATTAGACAAGAATAGTTTAGTGTTTGGTGACATTCCTCTTGTTAGGCCACCAGATAAAGGATTTAAGTATGATATTGAGCTTTGAGAGTGTGCAAATCTAATCATAACCAATCCTTATTGTCACCCTAGAAGCCATAAGGAGGAGATAGAGAAGGCTATTAGAGAGCTACTTGATATGGGGCATATTGGACCCAATTATAGTCCTTTTGCTTCTTCAATAGTTATAGATAAGAAGAAGGATGGGACCATGAGGATGTGTATTCACTATAGAACCCTCAACAAGATTATAATTAAGAATAAATATATTATACCTAGGGATAGTGAGCTAATCGATGAGATTCATGGGGAATTATGATTTTCAAAGATTGATCTTAAATAAGGATACCACTAGATCAAATTCAAAGAAGAATAAATCCATAAGAAATTATTCATATTTAATTATAGGAATTATGATTTTTTGGTCATAACATATGGGTTGACCAATGCACATGCTACATTCTAGTCATACACAAATCATGTGTTTAATAGGAAGCTACGTAAGCATGTCCTTATTTTTTTGATGATATTTTGGTTTATAGTAGAACATGGGAAGATAATATTAAAAATTTAGATGAGATCCTTGAGATCATGGAGACACAATAATCAATTATAAAAAATTCCAAATGTGAGTTAATAATGATAGAGATATTATACTTGGGGCATGTTATTAGTGCAGAAGATGTTAAGGTTGATATGGAAAAAATTTGAGCCATTCAAGATTATCCACCATCAAAGAATTTGAATCAATTAATAGGATTATTTTTTATATGGATTTATAATAGGAGATTCATTAATATATTTTCATAGTTGGTAGTCCCCTCAACAAATTTGACCAAGAAGGAGAATTTTTTTGGACAAAGACAACACAACAGAATTTTGATAAGCTCAAATAAGTCATGAGATCTTATCTAAAATTGGCTTTGTTATATTTTTTTCAAACCTTTGTACTAGAATTTTATGCTTCAATTATGGGTATTGTAGTAGTGCTTATGTATAATAAGCACCCAATTATATTTAAAAGTAGGAAGTTTAATGATCTTTAAATAAGGTATTCTATTTAAGATTAGTAAATGTTAGCTATCATGCATGCCTTGGTTAAATTCAGTAAGTACTTGGTAGGTGGAAAATTTGTAGTTAAAATTTATCATAATAGATTAAAATATTTCCTCAGCCAAAAATATTTGAATTAAAGATACTAAAAATGGGTCAACAAATTGCATGCTTAAGACTTTGAGATAGAGCATGTTAAAGGAAAAAAAAACATAGTTGTAGATGATCTATCTAGGAAACATAATTTGTTCTCACTTTTATAGATTTAAATAGATTGGAATGCTCATATATTGATTGAGTATTCTTAGAATACCTTTACTTGTGAAGTCATGGAAGGAAAAATTCAGGATGATAGTACAAGATGGTGGATGATCTTATTTTTTATAAGGATCGAATCTAACTTGTTTTAAAATAAAAAATGAAGGATAAAATATTGAGAGTGATCCATGACACAACTTTAGTAGGACACCCTAGATATTTTAAGACATAAAAATAGATCAAAAGAGAGATTCACATGGAAGTGTCTCAATGATGATGTCTTGCAACATGTCAGAGAATATTTGAATTTTTAATAGAATAAGTCAAAGCATACTTTTGAAATAGGTTTATTTTGACCCTTACCTATTACTGAGTAAAAGTGGGAAAGTATATATATAGATTTTATTATATGACTTCCTTGTGTGTAGGGAAAACATTGTATCTTTGTGGTGGTTGATAGTTTGACTAAATATGCTCACTTCTTCACCATATCTTTAGAGAATAAAACACCCCAAGTTACAAAGTTATTTTTAGAGAAGTGTTTCGATTCCATGGAATATGTAGGAAAATTATTATTGATTGTGCTAGTATGTTTCTAATATGTTTTGGTAGGATATTTTCATATTAACAACTATTGAATTATCTTTGAGCACTAGTTATCATTCATAAAAATATGGACAGATGGATATTGTTAATAAATGGGTTGAAGTTTACTTGTCTAACTATGTTTTAGGGTAATATAAGTCTTAGATAAGATGTTTATACTTGGGTGATAATTTTTATAATACCACCCATCACATTTCAATTGACATGACTCCTTTCAGGGCTTTATTCGATTATTATGCTACATCTTTTATGGATTTGGCATTTAATGACAGTCAAGTTCCTAAGGCCGAAGACTGGGTCCAAGAGAGTCATAATATTTTTAAATCACTCAATAATAATATACAATAGGCTTAGAATCAATACAAGGTATATGCAGATAGGCATGGAATTGAGAGATGTTCTTAATTAGGAGACTTGGTTTTCTTGTGGCTATATCCCTATAGGCAATCTTTTTTGAATAAGAGTGGTGCAGCGAAGCTCAAATGTTATTTTTATGGACCATACAATATTTTTTAGAGGATAGGAAAGGTTTATTATGAATTTGAGTTTATTGATAATATAAATATCCACAATGTGTAAGGCACTCAAGAAACATATTATACCTTGTCCTGAGCTTCCACCATTAGACGAAGAGGGTAAATTGATACTGATCCCTAAAGTAATTTTGGATGTCTAGGAGAGAAGATTGAGGATTAGAATCATTAATTAATATTTAATTTGATGGAGGGATTTACAACTATAGGATGCCACATAAGAATGATATTAGGTTATTCATCACCCAAATCTATAATTGCTTGAGGATAAGTAGTCTCAAGAAGGGATGATTGTAAAGTCCACTTATTTCACATAAGATATTAGTGAAGACCCTTAGCTTATTTAATTATCGTAGACTATTTGGGAATAGACAAAGAGAATATTTAATTAATTAAATTATAAATTTATCCTAAATAATTTTTTATAATTACTTATATTTAATTAATTATTAAACTTAACAAGGGAAATTATAAAGTGACTTTATAAAGTGTCACTAGACTTGAAGCACAAAAGCAAAATTAATTTAAAACGGGACATTTTATGAGTTGAGTGGGAAAATAAAATATATAAAATAAAATAAATTATTTTATTTCATGAGGGTTATAAAAGGAGGATTTGGGGGAAAAGTAATTCATTCTGGATATTTCATTTTTATAAAACTCTATTGAGAGCTAGAGCATTTGTCTAATTATAACCCTAGGACAAAAACTATAAGGTAATATTGTTTTCATAGACAAAAACCCACCCAACCAATCCTTGGTAGATTCATTAAAATTTTATAGGTGTGAAATTTGATTCAAGATTGAAGAGGTTTGTGATGAAAGGAGAATTATCTTTCTAGATTTATATTTTCTCCTAAGTGCTCAAGAGTTTGGGTCTCAAAACGCTAGGCATAGATATATATGTGTGTTTTAGGTAATTTGAAAGTTGGATGATACCATTTATTGAAGTTTTCATACCATTATTATCTAGATGACTCATGGAATTATTGTTAAGGTGAAGACTTATGTGATTAGTTTTTTATAACAAGAGTTTTGGAGGTCCTAATTGGTCATTTCAAGTGTTGATCAAATTTATTCCCAGATTAACATCTTTGGCATTCATTATTACAAGTATATTTGGAATCATTTTGGAGGTTATAAAAATAAGTATTTACATATTTTTGATGTTGACTTCTGTAACAATAGACTATATTATTCATGTTTATTGTTTCCAGTTCTATAGAAATATTTCCAATTGTTTGACAAAATGCCTTTAGTAATCTATGAATGATGATATTAATTTTTGATGAATACATGATATATAATTGTATTGAAAGTTATTCTAAGTGATTTTAATAATAATTTATTCATAATATATTATATGCATAATGTTTGACAAAATGTCTGCAATCTAAAACTATAAACATTGTAAGGGTAAATAAAATTTCTAGGTAGGGATAGTACAGTCTCCTTGTTACATTGGATAGACAAGTCGATTAGGTTGTTTCCTTTCTAGGCTCAGGAGATTTACCTTATAACTTTATTTGATTTTAAATTTGGTACTATATGTAGATGTAGGTTGTGTGTTTTCTAAATACTTGAGATTATTTAATGACATAAGATTCATTGCATGGTTTTGTACAACATGTCATAAGCAATCCAAAGATTCTAACTTCTTAAAAATAATGGATACATGTAAAGGATAAAGAAAACTTACTTGAATATATATTTAAACTCTTTTTCTACCATAATTTGGTTATTTTGGCTTGCATTGTCTTATATCTCAAGACATATGCATTGATAGGTTCATTGGTTCCTTGTTTGATTTTGGCAAGTTTAGAATAGGAAACCTTTTAAAGAATATCAATGTAAAAGTGTGATAAACATTGGTTAGTAAGAGGTTTGAATGCTTTCATGGATTGAAGAGATAAATCATATAACTTCATCAAATCATAGTCCTTGAGGCTTCTTGGGAATAATTTGGTCAAGATTTTATCATTATAGGCATAGTCAAGGCATTTCAAATAAAAGGTTCTAAGATGTTGTTTAGAATCACCCTTTCCATCATAAAATATGAAATTAGGTGAAAAAAATATATTTGGTAAAGGTTTAAAATATATCTCAAGTGTAAGAGGTTTATGAAACACATCTTGTGAATCTATAACATGAGAAAATTTTAAATCTTTTTTTTCATGTTTGTAACCTTTTCCTTCAAGGTCTTTACAACTTGAAGGATTGAATGAAATATAGACCCTATGGGATTTAGACTATCAATTTGAGTAGTCACCAAAGGGAATGAAAACATGTTTTGAGTAGTAATAGACATTAAAATTGGTATTTGTGTTTAAATAATGGGTAATTCCATGATAAATGTAGAAATAGTTTTTTTAGGAAATAAAGGTTTAAACACATAACTTGTACCCCCACTAGATCTATTCGGTTGTAATGTGTTCAAGGGAGGGATGTTTCCACTATAGTTTTAGAAATTTTTTCTTTGAGTATAGTTTTTATCAAATACACTCATGAAACAATGTAATTGCTTATGTTTGATCATGGTATACTTGCTCATTTTCATGTAATTTATGGTTTTCATTATTAGAATATTAATCTATGATAACCCTATGAGTAAATTTTTCATTAGTAATATAGGTGTCATCATGATATAAATTATGAGATCCCTTATTGGTTTTAGACATTTTAAATGGTAGGAGGGGAATGTTCAATAAGCACACCTCCCAATCTAGGGCTATGCCTAGATTGCATGCAAAATAGTAGAAGTAAGAAATTAAAAAGTATAGTAATCTAAAACCCTAACTGGTGTAAATCCCTAAGAATTAGAAGGATTTGCATTCATATGAATTGGGTTCACCAAATGTTTAATCCTAAAATGATCTAGGTGATCTTATTATTATCCCTAAATTTGATTAAAGGGGTATATATAAATTAAATAGCACAAGGGTGAAAATCATATCTATAGAAGGTCAATTAGATGCTAAACTCAGATATAAGCATATTCTAAATTAATAAAACTAAGATAATCTAAATATGAAAAGTATAACTATGCTAGATATGGAAATGACAAAGAAGTAATGTACTTAGTTTTTTTAGATTTTAATGTAGTTTTAAATTTGGAAAAGACATGAAGTATACTAGAAGATGATTTTGGAACAGTCATTAGATTCTATATCTGATGCTTTTAGGGCTTTAGACACTAATGTTAACCTAGGATTGTTACATCGATGCTACTATCTAGGTTCAACATAAGTGTCCTATATAGAATACCTATTGTAAAAATATGCAACCACATTGATGTTTCTTGGTTTTAATTCACCTTCACTCTGATGCATTTAGATCTAGTTCATGGAATATCATTTCTTATGAAATGTTAAAACCCTAATTTTCCATATTCATTATGACCTTGA
Source organism: Torreya grandis (assembly GCA_037957365.1). Taxonomy (NCBI): domain Eukaryota; kingdom Viridiplantae; phylum Streptophyta; class Pinopsida; order Cupressales; family Taxaceae; genus Torreya; species Torreya grandis. The sequence goes on from JARHVA010007771.1 coordinate 608,408, forward strand.
GAAAAAATACGTTAATGAGCACATGGTGTTGATATGACCCCAAATACCCTGCCATTAGTGGGTGTTGACTATATAGCCAAGACTCAATAAGATGGATTCATACTCATGTAGTTCTCCCTATGTGTTGTCTTGTGTGTTAATCATGAAATACATGGAAAGTAAGTGAAATAGTGACCTAGCTTATAACTTATAAAATCAATATTTTGGGATGCTCCTTTAGTACATCAGACTTGTATATGTGATGTATCTATGACTAGTTTGTAATTATGGAATATTTATTCAAATCAATGTTGGATAAAGTACTTTTGATAAGTTACCTTGGTATCTTTGGTATTTTTAATAGGTCTTGTAGGTGAAGAATGAATTAGGGTTGATTTTGTGCTTATATCAATCCATTTGGAGTAATAAATCACATTAATTGACTTAATTTTACCATTAGGATACATTTAATTTTAAAATTGGATGAATTTAGGAAAGTAAACACTTGTGTCAGGTCAAGACACTAACATTGATGCTAGAGTCTATCTCAGACGTTAATACCTAATAAGTAGGAAAGAAGGTATAGGTTTAAAATTTGTAAATATTGAAGACAAGTACATTTTTAAGAATTTTGGGAAAGATACAAGGCTAGGGTCATCAACATACTAGTCAAACTAAGAAATATAGGACAAGGAACACAAGATAGAGAAGATGTGAGTCTTGTGGAAGTGGGAAAGGTACATAATTAAGAGGAACAACTAAGGTATAAGTTTTCCAAGTGTACAAGACTGAGGTGATATATAATCCATAAATATAATCTATAAAAAGCATAAAAAAAACCTATCTGGTCTTACACATCCACTCCTCACACCAGTATATTTTCCATCCATTTGCTCTCCTCTTCCCATTGATTACTTCTTTACTCGAAATAATCATATGCAATCAAGAAATCTGAAATCACAAATAGCTAAATACACAAACGAGTTAGTTTTTGGCAAGTTTTCATATATATTAACCCCTAAACTAGATATTTTAATTTAAAAACTTTCCAAGATAGGTATGTTCTCTAATTCACTTACATTATTAATGTTACATACTATACTCTTGTGATTTGTGTTTCAAAAACTAAAAAATTAACAAGTCTTCTAGTTCTCTTGTAACACATTTTGTGATTATTTAGCTACATGATAACTTGGCACCAAATTTAGTCCCCTTACTAGGCAATTCAGGTGGTATGATTTTACAAATGCATATACTAGTACTCTTATCCATAGTTTGTTACTTTTTTATTTTTCATTACATTTAACTTGAATCTTGTTCTCTTCTCGTAGGATGAATGAATTCCTAGATAGCTTCACTCCACTACTTAGGTAAGTAAGGTAAGTATTCCTAACCTCTTTTTTTTCTTTACACACACCTTTACTTGAGACTACATATTTCAATCTCATGATAAGGCATAATCCTAAGGGGGTAATATGTATGTACCCCAAATTTTACATGGTGTGATACTCTTGACACAAATCTGATGATGATGCCATGATATATTATGTTATGCTCCACATGAAACTATCTAACTCCTTTCTATCTTTTAATTACTTACTCCTTCCATTGATCCCTTTTGGTCGCCTTTGTTTGACTTCTATAGCTTCTATCAACTTGTTTTAAAAAAAAATCTATGTAGGATGAAATTGTCGATCCATGTGATGAAACTACCACTTCAGGTGATGAAATTGCCTCCTCCTTTATGGAACTACCCCTTAAATTACACAACCACTATAGTGGTTTTGTAACACAAGTGGTGGTTATGTTTTTAAGAGGTAATTTTGCATTAAGAGATGGTTGATTGTGAAAATGTAAGTAGTGGTTATGTCACACAAAGTGATGGTTTTTGAAACTACCCATACTAATGTGGTGGTTCTATCCCTTTGTAATTATCTTCCAAAATTAGCTCATGTGAATCATTCTTTGATGTGTTTTACATGTTTTTTTTTTGCATTTCTTGTTTAGTCCATCCTAAGTTCACCTCCAATAAATCCCAACTCACTATCTCTTTTAATTTCAATCATTTTGAGTTCCTCCCAAGTTCAACTCCCAATTGAACTTAGTTAAAATCCCTCATGTAGGTGCCCAACTCTTTCTATAAAAAAGTCATTTTTTACCTGATTTCATATTTTAAAATTACCATTCGAAGTTTTTATTTTTAATCCCTACATTGGTCTACTAATGAAACTATAACATAAACTTTCATGAACACCTTTGTAACTAAAAGAACAAGACTTCTCAAGATAAAAAGAATAGGTTATGCTATTGGGAAAATAAGACAAGCTAAATCATCATAGAAAGATATTTATAGTGAGAAAGAATCAAAGTTTTATCAAAAAATCAATATCTTTTTATCAACAAAATTTGTCATTATACATACATATATATGATTACCTAGATCTTATTTCATTAACAAATTTTACATCATAATCCAATACTGGATTAGTGCCCACTATAAATAGGATTATCATTTACATATACTTGTTTATCTCTGTGTATACAATGAAAACAATATCTAACACTATTCTTCCATTGAAACTCTAAACCTACTTTCAAAATCACACAAGTGCATCAATGATTAGCTAACAAGTATATCCTTTACAAAACATTCACCATGTTATTTTAACCAATAAAAATCTAAAAACATATAAAGAAGTAAATAATCTTATCTAATAATTATCTTGTACATTCAATCATGGTGAAAAATGACTAGATAAAATGAATCGAGGTAAATAAAATCACTCACGAGAACACTAATTCAAAATAATATCATGATTAAAGTACATATTTAAAATTCATATTGTTTCATAAAATAAACAAAAAAATATTATTAAATATTTAAATTCTAAACATAATTTTATCTCTCAATTTTTATAAAAGTGTATCTATCTATAATCTCATGCTTGATTTCAACTGAGTTTTGAAGACTGCTATGGACATTTATCAAAAAAATATATGAATAATGGATAGGAAAATTGTTGATATGAGTATGGAAAATAGCTAGTAACAAATCTATCATGATATCCACTTAAATTATACATGTCAATAGTAAAGTCAAACATAACCAATATTCCTCATTTTCTTTTAAACATGAAAATAAGACCAATTTTACTCTTATCACTTGTTGAAATTAGTAATTAATTTTAGTTCAAACTAAAGAGTGGTTTAACAATAAGAAATAAATTCATTGATAAGTG